>VDFB02267750.1:0-23117 GCA_007258455.2 Sequoia sempervirens
AATAACTAGTGATTATTTTATTTGAAAACCCCCAAAAAGGGGTGTGAAACATTTATATCATGACTCACATTTCAACTAAAATTGAAGTTGTTTACTTGAATCCCAAGGCTATGGCTCATGATTGTTATGCTCAGTTTTCCCCCCTTGTACATTTCAACCAGTCTTTTAACCTCTATCTGTATTTGCTCCTGTGCATTGGATTTGGCGAAGCGACAGTTCTTCTCACTGGCGATGTAGAGATTGAGAAACCCCGACACCACTATGACGTGGGGATTGGGATGATCAAAATGGAAACCTGCAGGTTTGAGGAAATCCTAACGCCGCTAGGGAGAACTTTATGATAAAACAAAATCGGCCTGTGGTTGGCAAGATTATTTCCTATCGGCTATAACATTACACATAAAAATTGTGCAACTACTAGTATAATATGAATGAGCACATCAAGTGATCATATAGCTATCGTATTATTGATTTATTCTATTGCCTTTTGAAATGAATCACAATGTTTGTATTAGAAAAGTGTTGGCATAGTAGATTCCTCCAACCCATCTCACAACATGCACGCAATTAACTAGAACTTAGTATGCAAGTATGTAATAGGATGAGAAAATGTATAAGGAATTATATGAAAATCATAAAAATATTTATCAATCATCATATGACACCAAAAAACCAACATTTTGAGAAGGTAAAAATCTAATTTTATTGATATAAGATGTTTTAAGTTCAATAATACAAGACTGTAGAATTCTTCAAAAATTACTTGAAATATGAAATCATGTGGGTTTTTAGTCTTGAGAACTAAAAAATTGAGTTATAATACAATTCTTCTGCTGGAACGATTTGTAAGGTGTATAGTAATCCTTAACAAACTATGAAGGTTTCATAGCGTCTTTGATATCTTGAACGTTTATGGAATGCTATCCTTCTTTCTATTCTCTCCTAATGGCTAAGCATCTAATGAAACCATGCCTTTTTTTTGTAGATTCTAAGGGTTTTAGATAGTCTTTTACCTCCACCATTGAAGTCAACACTATATTGAATATTTGGACGGATTATTCTAAATGTGTTTAAGGCATGGGATAAGGGCACAAAGTTCTATTATGTTCCACTTATAATTTTTCATATGTTGGAGTACTATGAGATTCCAATTAGTGAGCAATATCAGTATGGTAACACATGCAAATACAATTTTTTTTATTTCATGTTGTACTCTACCACTCCACATGGCATTGCCAACCATGGGAAGTTGATGGACAAATGGAAGAAGGCCCTTGTGTTGCAATGTGCTTGAGATTTTTGTGTTTTACTAGTGCTTTTGATAGAGAAGCTTCAAAACCTTTAACAATTTAACTAATCTTATACAATGGTATATGTGCTTGGTTTAGCCATTAATTCTAGCTTATGGAACAACTCCTCCCTATGCTATTGTGTATCCATATGGAGGAATTTATAAACCTACTATAATATTGAAAAAATTATAAATCTGGCAGATGATATTTGGCTTACTATGACTTCTAACTTAATTCATTCAAAGCTATTGTATCTTGAAAGTATTTTATACTTTTTTCTTGCAATTGTCTTTTCACAAGCTATGAAACAATCAATTACCATATCATCAACTCTTCCCTACTGAAAATAAGTGCCACATTATTGTCTAAAGAAATAATTGCCCAACCATAATTGACACTAGCTATTAGGTTGTTGCTTCAGTTTCAATACCACATATGATAGTCAAATTGGTCATTAGCCCTTTATCATATGTTGTCAAATTGGTCATTAGTCCTTTATCATATGTTGTCAAATTGGTCATAAGCCCTTTATCCTTGATTGTTGGTTAAGCACAAATGTTGTTGAAATATATATATATATTGAAATTCCTTTATGGACATTATGTTCCATTAAAAAAAATATACAGATTAAATAGTCAAAAAAAAATTCAAAGCCTCAAATTGTTTGCCTGTGCCCACCAAATAAATAAAAGCAAAAAGCTTCAAAACCTTTAACAATTTAACCAATCTTATAGAATGGTATCTATGCTTGGTTTAGCCATTAATGCCAGCTTATGAAACAACTCCTCCCTATGTTATTGTGTACCAATCTAGAGGAATTTATGGGCATCCCTTTGTACCACTTGTAAGTTTTAATACCTTGGGTTTTGTCATTCTTGTCTTTTCCTTTATTTAATACTTATAATTTGAGATTATGTGCCTATCTCTTTTTCTTTCCGGTGAAGTCAATAAGGAAGGAGATGGTCATTCCTTTTGTTACCTATAGTTTAAAATGTATTTATGGCTATATATAGTTGATGGTAATTACAAAAATATTGTAGGCAGTAATTTTCTGGGAAAGATCATAAGAATTTTTAGTTCTCAATTGTTATTCTTCTTATTTTTTAAGAAATGTTTGAATGGAAATCTGATATCTACATTCTGTGAAGATAGACTTTAGTTACACCAAATAAAGATGTAGAGGAAAAGTCCTTGGGGGGTGAAGGACATAATAAAATTCTTTATATCTCCTTACAGCTCAAAATGTGCCCTGTAAACAGGCAACCTTGCATTCTATGTACATTTTGTTATGCAATTATATCAACTCGCACAACAATATTGTTTCCATTGGTTCTATTGGGATTTGAACATCCTGTACAAATTTTGTAACTTTATCTAAATAAAATTTGGCAAATAATATTATATATATAACAAAATTGTATTACATGGTATTTTAGTAGTACTGAAAATGAGCCTTTGATGCAAGGAGAACTTCTCTATTTGTAGTATTGAGGAGCTTACGTTTCTTGTAGGAATGCAAAATATAGCTAATTGTGCATAAACTATTAGAAGGTGTAGTTACATTTTGTACATCACATTTTATATACATATTTATAGAGCAAAAGTATACTAAAAATCACTTAAGCAGTTGTGAAATGCTACTTTAATGTAGGTAGAACCACCTTGTGAATAGTACTCATCAGCATGTAGTTCACGAAGGAAAGTGTAGAAGGAAGTCAATTTTTCACAAGTTGAATGAAATTAGTGTAATGCAATTTCAATTGATTGAATGTCATACTCCTTCACACTTTCAACATTTGCAACAGTGGTCTTTGCTTGTTGTATCAATTCTATGCGACTAACTGTAATGTTACTTACAAAATCGTGTATGGGTCCTATAGGAATGCCATTCTAATTCATCAATGGAGATGAATTGGTAGAGAGAATTGGGGAGCTATCACTACTTGAGATTTCAATAATATTTGTTGGTTCATGAAAGTTGTCCATTGGCTAAATGAAATTAAATTGTACAAATTGTAAACAATATACTATTTGTATAATGATTCATAAGCTATCTACAACTTTCGTTATGAAATATAACTATTTTGTTCATAAAGTGAAAAACAATATGTAAATTGACATCTCTTTACAAACACATAGCTTCTTCTTACCTGTCTTATGGAAAAAGAACATAGAAAACAATTTGTGGATTTTGTGTTAGCTAAAAGGAAAAATGTCAAATTGAAACAAAGGTTCAACATGAATAAGATATGTAGTACAATAAGGTGATATTATTTGAAAAGTAGAAAACATGGTCAAGAAGAAGACAACAGGGACACATGGACAATAAAAAATGTGCGCCAAACATGACAAAATTCTCCATTTTTACAAGGTATGTCTATCATGTTGATTGCCCTTTCATGTTGTACTCATAAATTGAAAAAAATCTGCCATTGGTCTTTCAAAAATGCTTTCAAGTTCAATAGTGGGAGCAGCTATGTTAACTTTTGAAGCTCATTTTGAGACCTCTGAAATTTAAAGGAAATAAATTCCTTTTTGCAAAAACTTCAACATTGGGCTTCAAAATGGTACTTTGCACAAAAAATGGACTATTTAAGGGACAAAGTGTAGGCTTCCTTCATAAAAGAGAGGAGTGTTGATTCATATGATTGTGACAATCATGGAGTGTACAAAAATCCTACAACTAAAGCAAAAGAAAAGTAAAAGACATCATGATTTAGAAAAATGGTTTTCCAGAGATTAAGAAGTCAATGAATAAGTTTTCACAAATGTGAAAGGACAAGTCATAATCTAAAGGTTGTTAACAAGAAAATGTATTTCAAATTGAAAAAAAACTTTGCAGGTTGCAACACCTGGGAGGGATAAAACTATATTTAAGCAACCACTAGAAAGTCATTTGGCAAAAGTCAATCTACAACAATACCAAATTTGATAGGTCACAAAGAGAAACTAGGTTGTCATGAATGTGCTAATAGTACAAATGAAATAAATTTAATATTTTAAAGGATGACAAAGAGTTGATGTCTTTCACAAATGCAAAGAGATATTGAATATGAGATATGTGTGACTACCAAAAGGACCTGAACAACATGCACACATTACTGGCTTCATTAATCTTTTAAACAGAAAATAAATTAACACAACAAAGATAATAAAGAAAGCGGAACTACACAAATATTACTATATGTTGAAACCAAAAAAAGTAAAGATAAAACAACATAAATGTGTTAAAAAGGAACTTCGAAAGAGAGTAGTAATTCCTGTAACCCAATGAACTTGGCCAAAGATTGAAATTTTCTGAGTTAAAATCAAGATAAATAAGAATGACAACACTAAACACTTAAATGGGCAAGTGGGGTGTTTTTAACACTAAAACAAAGCTTTTCTTGGTATTGGCATGGTGTGATGGTTTAAAGGTGGCATTGTTGTTCTTGCCACCAAGGTTCAAACCCTGTTGGGGTGGTATTGTTGAATGGTTGTATTCCGGTTCATAGCTCTGGTCAAAAGCATTTACCCCTTGAATAAAAAACACTAAAACAAGGCAGCTAGAGTGTTTTCAATGTAAAACAAGCAAACACCCTTATTAATAGTTTTTCAATTTTTCTTTTGGAATTGATTTATTCAAACAACCACATGCAAACTCCCCTCACATTCAACTTCATTTATTGGAAAGCAAAGCATATTTAGGAAACATTTCATGATGCAAGGAAAGTTTGTTACGTGATATTTGTTGAAGAGGGGTGAAGTTTCTTCTAGAAAATAGGGTACACAATGACACGATTTAAAGTAGCATATATGATCATAATCAACATTCTATTAAGCTGCCCTCCATTACAATTCAATTAATAATAACTATCTTCATCCATCGACAATCCAGGAAAACATGATATATAGGCAAAAGAGTAAAAGAGGTTCAACAAGAGATTAAAAGAGGTTTAACAAGAGTTGTATACTAATAAAAAATGGTTGTATACCAGCGTGAGATAGGTTTCGGCTCAACATTCACTCTATATATAGCCTATTGGCTAAAAATAATTTCATATATTTTATAACAAAAGGAAAATAATTTCATATGTTTTATAACAAAAGGGCATTATAGAGAAGGTAAATGGGACATTAATAGATAGAACTATAAGCATGTATAGTGGTCATTGATTGGATCAATATTTATAGGTTGACATTATGGGTATGTGCACCAAGTTTTGACACAAAAAAGATGCCACTTTTGTTTTTACTTGAATCAGATGGTTGAGCCTAAGGGTTGCTATTTTTTCAATGCAATCCATTTGGCAAGTGCCAAATTTGGTGCTTGCCAAATGTGAATGATGAGTTTTGAAAATATATTTTGTTGAACTCTTATTTTTTTTGTCTTTGTCTTTGTCTACCAGTGAAACTATGTACATGAAAAAATTTATAGTTTCAAGATGTTTGAGAGTGGTTTTGGATCTCTTGGAGTTATAATGTAAATTCTACTTTTTGAAAGATCTTATAATTTTCTATACAATCAAATTTGAATAATCAACATGTCAAATTTTAGTAATTAGGTCAAATTTCAATAATCAGCAAGTTCTATCATCTCTCTCTCTACCTATAGATATCTCACTAATTGTTCATCTCATGCTCTAGATCTCTCTCTCACTATCTTCATCCCTGTATTTGAATCTCTCTCCCTTGATCTCAAGAAATACCTATCTACCTGTCCATCCTTCTCTCTCTCTCCTCTCTATCTCCCTCCCTCCCTTGCCTCCCTCTCTCTCTCTCTCTCTCTCTCTCTCTCTCTCTCTCCCCCCTTTCTCTCTCCCCCTCTCTCTTTCCATCTACTCTCTCTACCCTACCTTTCGTTCCTCCCCCCCCCTCTCTCTCTCTATAAAGCGCTAAAACTCAAGTAAATTCTAAATAATTTTAAGTGAAAATAATTAAATCAAATTTGCAACTTCCAATATAATTATTTCCATTATATGCCATGAAAAATTTCCTATTCTTCATTCATTTTTCAAGGATAAAATACATGGGATATTGATATACAAGTCTGAATTGGCAATGCCCGCCAATAATTCATCAATAAGTTACATCATGAGAACATATGGTAAACAAATAAAAATGTTTGGGTATCCACATAAGTCCAATCCAACATCCACCCTACAACTAAAGGATGATAATAAGGTCCAGACACTTTTTCCGCCCAGCCATGAAGCTATGTTTTCTTGGAGAGTTCTTTTTGAAATGAAGAACCACCGACCCTACATGGAATACTTAGCAAAAATATATTGATGGTAGGATGGAATCTTGTTGTGTGCCTAGCATAACTACATGCATTTCTATCTGCTAGAACATGCAAGGTTCAATGCTAGGATGTGGCAGAGAGCAACAATATAAAACATGTCCATCTATTTTGATGGTCTACAAGCTCGGCCAAGTATAATGTCGTATAAAAAAATAAAATAGTAGATCTAGAGAAAGCGGAATCTATGCTCCTTGTTTATCCACATTCGGCACCTTCTTGGAAGGAAAATTTCCCCAAAACACAATGAAGACAATTTTTTTCCTAACTATTCATTTACTGACTTTCATACCTCAAGATTTCAAATTACAAATTCTCTAGCATAAAGTAAATGCATTTAACAATTAGACAAGGAAAGATCAAATAGAATCATGAAAAGGTTTAAGCAATTCAATGTTAATAAGAAAGGTGAGTGAATCACCAGTACATATGAAGATGCATTCTAGCACTTGCAAATTAATTTCACCATAGATTTTGGAGGTTTTCAATAGAAATGAAAATATACAAATAAATAATTTTAAAGAAGGTATAACATAGGTATGAATATATTTATACATATATAGATATTAATAATATATATACGTTATTAATCAAAGAAAAATACATTCATGCATATGAATCCTTCTATGTACAACTTTAGGTAGTAGTATTTACATTCATACATATACCTTAGATAGTAAATGTCATGCATTCCTATTCATTTTTATATGCAATTTACAAAGTGAATACCTTCCTCAGACAAATATGGGTTATCATGCAGAACTCAAGTTCAGGAGTAACCTTTTCCATAAACAATTTCAATTTCATTAAGTTTTCATTGATCTCCAATATCTAAAATGGAAGTGTATGTACACGCCCATTCACACACATTATAAATATGTTTAAACCTTCACATGAAGCACTTTGTACCATAGTATACAATACTCTAAGACTATTACCATGATATCTTACTTTAAGACCCTATGATGTTCATATTAGTGTCGTCATATCTGCAGACACACATGCACATTATTCACTACTAGCACTTGCAGCCGGGGGAGCTGCAAGGAATATGCCGATAGTCTTTTATAATTAGCTGAACGTTATTGGGTTGTCTTTGCACATATCATTGAAACCAACTGCAGTATTATATAAGGAGAATTTGTGGCAGAGAAGGAACCTGCTTGGAAGAATGGGGTGTGTATACATACGAGTGCCAAATTCAAAGGAAGAAGTGAAAGTAGCATTGCATCAACTACCAAGAGATGCCACTGACATTCTTGACATCCTGAAAGTAGAGCAAGCTCCTCTCGATTTATGGCTGATTATAGGAAGAGAATATTTCAAGCAAGGCAAAGTTGAGGAGTTTTGACAAATACTGGAGGAAGGTGCTAGTCCAGAAGTTGATGAGTACTATGCTGGTGTGAGGTATGACAGAATTGCCATTTTAAATTCCCTTGGTGCATACTACAGCAATGTTGGTATGATTAAGACAAAGTATTAAGAGAAGGAAGAACAATTTGTACGTGCAACAATTTATAATCACCTGGAATTTATTGCCTGCTTCTCCATTGGGGCAAAGCAATGGGAGTATGAGATGTTAGCGGAGGGTCTATTTGAGTAAGTAATGGAGATGTTTACCAGGAACATCTGCATTGTAACATGACCAGAAAGGAACACAAAATCTGCCACATAGTCCAAAGGACGCATTGAATTTGATTTCCCAATGTACATGTTATTCAAATCCTTGTCAAAGAATGCATAAAAGCGCCTTGATTAATATACATGTCTAAGACAAATCATAAATGTTGTAAAACAAACTTACTGCTAAATGAGTGTCTCCTCAAAGACGTCATATTTCATAGTCATGTTTGGATATCTCGAATACACCCTGCCTCATTCACAACGGAATGTAAAAATAAAGTAGTTTAGAGAAATTTCCTACTACAGTTAATTATAAATCCTTAAAACCACTTCCTATAGCTCTTCTAAACGATGGTTGCATACACAATCTTTTTAAAATTTTAGCCATTTTAGGTACACCAATCCCTTTAAGCTACAAGGCCCAGTATTATAGCACAAAACTCTGAAGATGGTCTGATCTCTACTATTCACTCTGCAAAAATAGCTCTGGCAACCATTGCATTTACAGCATCAGCAGTAGTTGTGCAGTGAACAGCAAAGACCTGAAAACTTTGATGGACCATCCCCATCATAGGTATTAGATTCATTATACGTACCAACAGCACAAATTGTGACTGATACAAAAGCAAATAATTTTGTATGTATGCGCTTGGATGCTGTAAAGAACCAGAAGCACCTGCGTGTATTATATCATCTATGGAGGATAGGATAAAAACATTTTGATGAAGACAATATATAGATATATGGTTCCTCTACATATATCATTCTGGCTAGGAAAATGCCCACTCACCCAATGCTCCTCACTCTGCTGCCGACTGTGTTGAATAAATTGTGGGCAGCATACTCATAAAATGTCATTATAATTAGGGGCTTTCATTAATTCTCCCATTAACCTTTTATGGGAAAAAATGGATTACCCATTGACAAGGCCTTTTAATTGAAGGCAATGTGCTGCAAGGATAAAATCATGAAATGGAGCATATCCATCACATTTCTGTTAACCTAATGAAATCTAGTTGATCCTCCAGTCTAGGTCCAGAATATAGTGTTTTTAGTCATATAAGTGATATCAATGGGCGAAAAGAAATTCTGAAGCAAGAGAATCAAAGGTTGAAGCATAGTTAGTCCTCTGTCAGGGGCTTTATTGTGGCTATCTTTATCTACTAGTGTAATGCAGTTAGATTCCTAGCTGGAAAGAGATGTCAAACCTACCACTGAAATATTGCAAATATTCAGACATTGAGTGCATAGTCGGAAGAGATTTGATCTAAATAGAGAGAATGAAATTGCTAATTTTTCTTTCACCTATATGATAAATGGAAAAATAATTGGTAGGCCTTACTTGAAGCTAGTAACCCAGATACTGGGTCTACCCATGTTTAAGTCATTGGATTATGAAATTCAGAAGCACTGGCACCACGATAGGTATACATTCCCAGAGGTTCTTTCAACGGTATAACATCTATAGCATAAGATACTTGTTAATACTATGTCCAGTCAGCAGGGTGCTATCTTTATTGCCGTAATAAGCTATCCTAAGCATTCTGATCACCAAGTAGCTCTAGTAGATTTTTAGTGGGCTGGAAAATTATAGTAATTATATTTAACCACTGATCTACTTAGATTAGTATAGAATAAGCAATCTCTTCTTATTCTAAAATGCATAACAAATGAAAACAACAATATATCCCAAACACTTTAGCTTATATGAACGTGGGTAAAGAGTCATTGGTACTCCTAAATAAGGCAACAATAGTAATCTCAATGTCATAATAGACTTACACTTTAAGAAATCAAAAGGAGTACAAAGGTTTGAGGACTTAATTTTCCCTAGATTCTGCTGATTGTTTTTCCTATTGCATGAATCCTAAACTACCAACAAATGCCAGCATAAATAGACAATCAAACAGTCCTATCAGGCTGAACTTCCAATTGAATGCTGAAATTGTCTTCAAATGCTAAAATCAATTTAAAATAAACAAAGAAACAACAGCTTTGAGCAATCTTGGATAGTCTGAATGGAAATGCCATGGATATTAAAAATTGAGATTTCGAGCTTTCTGAGATTAGGGTTTAAAGAAATAGTATAGAAACCTGGTCGCATTGCTCGATGGCAAGATTTGACATAGATGGTATCATATGTTATCATAACACAAATTTCAGCTTTCAACTTATAAGTAAGAATGTTTAAATAAAACATCCACGCCCCAAAAGAAGCTAAAACATAGCCCTAGGCCCCTAAGTACACTACCTATCTTTTTGATACGCCTAATTCTTGCAGTTGGGTCTAATCTCTTGGTGCCTAAACAAAATGGATTTCCCCCAATGTTGCGTTGACTCCAAACAACTTAAAAAATGTCTTCCCACAAACAAAAACTTTAAATAAATATAAAAAGCAGGAAAAAAATTAACCCCTCTTGCATTCATTCTCCGTAGAACATTTTCCATAAAATTTTGCTAACTGCTTCATAATTGGTGAACACAACTTCTAAAATACTGTGCTAAATGGTTAAAATTTCTAAATTTACAATTGATGAAAAACACCACAGGAAAAAAAGTGACTTCCGCATTGGAAAAACACCATTTCGCTTTAATATTGGAACAGTTCCTCAAATTCATCTCATTAGAATTGTAATTACATATTTACATATATAGTTATCCAGGTCACAAAACTAACTAGTTTTTTGCCCACAAAAGACTACTTAAAGCCTTCTACCAACACTTATATCTAGCCACCCTAGAAAAAATTTCATGGTCCAAAGAAGTATTTTTACATTTTATTCAAACGAAACATCTTATATGTGATCTCCCCCAATTTTGCAAAGCAATGCTTTATCGATTCATATCACACCAAAAAAATAAGTTCTTTGTCTAACCCAAATGATTTATATGCTATCAATGCTGTGATTTCTTTCCTTCTAAATAGGGCGAATCGTCCAAATTGGGAAATTTATTATGCTGCAATTTTCTGAGCATCTCACTAAGAGCATCGAGCTCCTGCCTAAAAGTCTGCATCCAAGAATCTTCGCCTGAAAATAAAAGATTCGCATGCATGCATGTGCATTTAATTTGAGCTTGTTACAAGACACTGAATGGTAACAAATTTGCACATGCCTGAGAAAGGTAATACTTACCAGGCCACTTGCCCTGAAAATTGCTCAATGCATAACGTAGCACTCCAACAACAAGGCCCATCTTCTATGATACTTTCAAGTCACCAGCAAGGCCAATCTGCTCTGATACTTTCAAGTCAGAAGGAAACCCAAGAGCCAATAGAGAGCGAGTTAGACATATTTGAGAGAGCTTCAATTAGCTGAGCAAGAATGACATCTTTTGCTATCTAAAGAACTTTATTTAACTTAAGTGGATGCTGATCAAATGTATACATCATTATACATCAAATGTTTTCATTATTGACCTTGTGGAGTTGGTTGGTTGTAACAGATCCAGCCAAGGTGGGCTTTAGAAGATACAACAGTTACCTGGAGAAGAAGCAATTCCATTTGCTCAAGATCTTGGGAAAGGTGTTTGCCCTTCCACTTCCTACTTTCTTCCAAACTTTGGTAGACTTCAATAAACAAGTTTCTAATCATCATTGGACAAATCATCCTGAAGAAATAAGAATACTCAATTGTAGACATTAATGGAGGTCCTCTGAATACTTGCAAAATATTTTTGGAAAGAGAATTAATACCCAGTATAGTTGAACAAACTGACAATGATTTGTGCCAACAAATTGAAAAAGCTGTTAATAATAGATCATTTTTAGAAGAAAAATTTTAAACTACAAACAGGGTTAATATTGAAACATTTGAAACAAATGTTTGTCATTAGCTGACATAAATTACCTGGAAGAATTTAATTTATTATGACCATAAATGTTTTTGCAGGTTGTTATTTTGGCTCAAGTGCTCATAGACAATTTTGTTGGGAGCAAAGATAAGTTTATGTTGGAAGCATAGCGTTATCTGTTGTATCAGTTTTTCTATTAGTGTCAATTAGAGTTGTTCACTTCCTTGTCTATGCTACCACATTTTTCATGCATGTCTACCAAAGCATTTTATCAAACAGTTCACTGCCTTACTGCTATGGCTAAAAGCCTAAAACAGGTGCTTTCGAACAAGCTATGGATGTGTTGAAAGAATCTATCAAAACATAATAGCAAGCAATAGCATAGTTGGGGTAGTGAACTTTTTGGAAAAATAGCTCAAAGAAATGTCGTCTCATGGTGATGGAATGGCATGAGAAGGTAGTGAACTGTTTGGAAAAATACCCCAAGCTACAACACAAATGCCACAATTTAATCCCCATAGACTGAAGCCTTTGCACTTGGATTCCAATGTTGACATGTTACAAACATGGTTACATGACATGGTACAGATACGTTTGAGGTGTCAAAATTGGGGCAGACTGTGGCTCATTCTGTAATCCATGGTCTCTCATGAGGATTTCCCTGTTAATGGATTTACAATCAAAACATTATTTATTTAAATGGTCTACACAATGAAAAAGTTCATTATTGGAGCTCCCTATCTAATCCTCTTGGCAATTCGAAGGAGAGAAAGGCAAAAGATTGTAAGCCAATTAGTCTGTGAAGATTCTACATTTACTCATTCACTCTCATAAAATTCCAAACTCATACTTGGAAGCTGAATGAAATCATAAAGGAAGATTGAACATTTATTCAGCAACTCAACCTGGTTTTCTTCTCTCATATTTACAGAAAGACAAATATCCCAACAGTTTTCTTAGCTAATGCGGGCACATCTCTTCCTAATAGATCCTTATTCTAAAGCTCTGTAGCATGCATATTATTTTAAAAGCCACTCTCTGCTTTGCATATTATCTAGCAACTTGAGGTGCTACAAACCCTCACAAGGAAACAGGAAGTTAACAAGCTCATTAGGGATACATTAGACAAAGTTTTGGTATTGCTTTACACCTTTGAGGCCAGCCATCTACTAAATATTCCAAACATCAAATGAAGTTGAATTCAGTCTATATATCCAGAAACATAATATTATGTATCACTGAAGTAGCATAATACATAAGATAAAATGGGCATATTAGTTATCTAAGCAGTAGTTTTTGTAAAGATCTTTGTAGCAGCTCACATATATAGCATTGCTTATTTTCACTTGATATGCATCCTGCCTGTTGTTATGTGTATTGTAAAACTCTTGAAGTTGGTGTGACAGCCATCTAATTTGAGCTAATATAACAAACAAAATTACAAGCCTAAAGAGGTACTTGGTATTGCTTAACAAACAAAATTACAAGCCTTAAATTCTTATATCTGTTCACCATTCTAGGATATTTTTAGCCAAAATTAACTGAAAGAGCCACCAATGATCAAGAAGCTCCATGGTAAAGTCTTCTCCTACAGACTTAGCCGCATAGGTTCCCTCTAGTGTGTCGTGGTGCAAAGCTTCAAACAGTGCATTCAAGCTCTCTAGAGTAGTGTTGAGAGACTTCTCTAGAGCACAACGTTTGCAGTTGCACTTGAAACCCCAGAGCCCACACATGGCTTCTCGCTGCGGTTGGGGAAGCAGAGCATCGAAGTAAGTGATGGTTATGGCATTGTAGTGGAAAAATTATCTCCTCATCGCATGAGCTTTGCTCCATACCAGGCAATCTAGTATGAAAAAATATACAAACAAAATTGAAAGCAAGACATTGTAGAAAAAAGGGTATAGAGAAGCATTTAGGGTTTCCTCGACCAATTTAGGGTTTTGGAATTGTTTTGAAATGGTAGATTGTGGACAATGGAGATGAATGCACATACCGGGCAGATGCAACCACGTGACAAGGGGTTGGTGCTGCTTCAATCCGAAACAAACTAAAGGGTCGGTGCTCCGTCGGTGTGCGTCTTGTTTTTGGGTATCTTTTCTGGCATGAGACAAATTCCCGACGTGAGACAATTTCGCAGCGTGAGACAACTTCCCGGCTGAAAGCTCACACATAATATAGCCTATTGGCTAAACTAGCACTTGCAGCCGGGGGAGCTGCAAGGAATGTGCTGATAGTTTTATATAGTTTGATTGAATCATATGGAAACCAATTCACATATATACCATAAGATCCCAACAATTGTTGTGCTAAACACAAACAGATTGTAGGTGTACGCACTATGATTGGGGAATCAATTTCTGCAGTTTTGTCATCGCTTGCACATCAAAATTTGCAATCTTCTTTTGTAATCAATTCAGGCATATGAAATATCCCCTTAAAAATTTTGTTGAAATTCCACAGTACAAATATCTGTACAAATTACAAATATGTGTATAAATTACAAATTTTTGTACAGAATACAAATATTTGTACAAATTACAAATTGAGAATGGAGGATTTCCATGCTTGAAATTGAAACAAATTAGAATTACATTACAAACTTTTGTACACAATGATCCTTTGTAGAAATATATGAAATAGATTACAAATTTCTGTATTGGAGACTGCAGTTTATTTTGTGGTTCATGCTTTAGACAATGGAGACAACAGTTTTTGGATCCCCACGCATCATAATAATCTAGCAATTTGAACATTCAACCATCAGATCTAACAGAAATTGTTGGAGGTTAAATAAAATGACAGGAATTCAACATCGCAGGTTCACTATCTTTTTATACACTGTGGAAGAATGCACAATAATAATCTAGCAATTTCAACATTCAACCATTAGATCTGAATGATTAGCAATGGAGAATATACAGTAGTGGAGAATATTTACCACTTGGAATGTTATTTTGTTTTTGGGCCAAACCAGTATTTTGACAATGGAAGATTTCCATGCTTGAAATTGAAACGAATTAAAAGTAAAATGCAACTGGAAGGTCATGATTGAGCATGCACGAAAGAATACTGGTTTGCCAAAATTCTTCATCAAGATGTGGTCCTTGAAATGTCATGACTACATAAAGTGCATAAAATATGGCTTTTAACTTAAGTCTTGATTACTATTAAATTTCTAGTTATGTATAGGTTGCATTTCTGCAACCTTGGAGACTTGAAAGTAAATGAAATTGGAAGGTCATGATAGAGCATCTATGCAAAAAGTTGCAGTATAAATAAGGAAGGTGATTTAGTACATGGTACCTTATTATGATGTAAGAAAGTTGCTATTCAAACTGTGCTTTGAATTGAAACAGATTACAAATATCTTACAAATTTCTGTACACAATGATTCTGTGTACAGAGTGTGTGCCAAATTTCTACAAGTTAATGGACAGAAGTATAACAACAACAAATATAACATAATGCTGTTAAAATGATGTTGGATGATGTCTGCATAAGCCTGCATGCCAACCACATTCCAAAAAAGAAAAATTGTTTGTATGCAATTTTCACATAGTACCACACTGTAACAGACCATGGCCAATACATCTTAAATCTCTTTATCTTAATACAGAAAAGGGAGAAAAACATGTCTTTTATGCAAATAATGGAATTATTGTCAATTAAGGTTGGAACAAATAGAATACAGCACAACGATCAAAATACTACAGATAATCTTTAATGTCTACAGAATGGGAGAAAATAAAACTAAAGTTGAGGCAAAGATTGTGGATCACAATATGATCCTCCCATAAATGGAGTATAAAGGAATTAAGACCTCAAGTTTATACTTATGAACCCTCAAAATTGTACTATGAATTTTGTCTTAAGAACTGAACAAATATAATATGATAACATTACAAGATAAGAGATTAACAAAAACCCCAGAAGATTGAAAATGCTAAACAGAAAAATGCCTTATTAGTATTTTAATAACCGTATAAATTTAGGGTAAGAAAGAAGTTACTCCACAACATAAAATTCCCCAAAAATAGAAAAGGAAAGAGCCATTCTGTCTTGTGCTCCTGATGAACTCGGTAAGTTTGAAATTACTCAACAATTAAGTCATTTTCATTTGAATATCAAAGCTACACTGCCACCACAGACAATCCAATCCTTAAAATAATGCCACAAACTATTGAAGCTTATATAAGATGGAAAAAATTCAACATCAGAATTCACTATCCTTTCATAAGATCTTTGAGAATGCAGAATATACTCTAATTAGCAAAGTAGGCAAAGAAACTTCAAAAATTGAAAAAACAATGTACAATAATAATCAAGCAAGTTTTTATGTTTCTGCAAGTAGTAGTGAATGGAGAGACACACCATACAAAGGAAGGAGCTCGAGCTTCCAATTTGATGTTTGAAAGTACACTACTGAATAGTTGTAGTTGGAACTTGGCATATGGTTTCAGATATTTTGAAGTTGAAAGCAGTTTTTTTGCAAGTACTCTTTTGCTACTTTAGGATGACATTCATCAAGAAGGATATACGATATGAGACAAATAGCACAATAAAAGCAGCCCCCATAGAATATTTAGACACAACTGCAAAAGCTCTCTTTACTGATCGAGGTCTCAAATGGGCTATTGCTTTCTGTAGTCCCGAACACCTTTCTATGGAAATTTTTTTAGAAACACTCTATATTTAATAGGAAAAAACCAAACTTGTAAGGGAAAAATGAAATAAGATGTGCTTGATTTCAATTGTACCTAAGTTCCATTATGAAGTTATTATTCAAGTTCCAAATTTCAAGTTTAATGTTTCTATTTAAATTTTTACAGCATAGTCAAGTTTTGATGGTTTGCCCCCTGCATACTCCTGCATACTGTTGTACTCTTGCAATAGCATGTGCAAACATTGGGCACTTCTACTGGGTGTTGTGTTCCTGCACTGTACGTATGCAGGCACTTGTGCACCAACGTAAGGTTGATCACAGGGGAAAAATAACTTAGGTGTTTATACTTAGGACACTTCCTAACTCTGTCCTCTTGTTGGTCTTGTAAATCATCATTTTCTTTACCAAATATCTTTCTAAAAAAGGACCAAGGAACATGAATTCACCATGGGAATGACTTATCAACAAAAAGAAGGCTCACATAAGCTAGCTCCCCTCTTGTAAATCATCATTTTTGCCTGAGTTGCTTGGTTCAAGAATCATTGTCTTCTGAGGATGTTTCAGTTGAGGAGGATTCCCCATAGTCTTGAGCTTGTCCTTCCATGTCCAATTCAAGGGCAGCCAAGCTCTCACTGGTACTGCAGCAGATTAGCTTGCTAATCCTAGTCCTAGTATTCCTAAAAAATAATCAGTTTTATAAGATGGTGGACAGTCCACTGTTTGTACTGTGTGATGCGGAGAAATTAATCTGTACCCATTTAGTCAGTGCCAAAAACACGCTATATTCTAGATAGGAAAGAGGAAGGAATCAAAAGGTGCTACATTTGAGCATCCAAATTGAAAAGGGTGCTATTTAGAACGTTTTGAAAACATCTGAAGTTTAAAAAGCAATTACCTTGACCCAGAAGTGACCATGCCCCTAATGGCAACGCCGGTTGATTTGGCCGGTGGGAGGTCCATCCATTTTGCAGGCATTGAGTACACTCCAATGCATCCTATCACAATCTACAATCCATACTTCAGAGTAAGGAAGCTATATTTTGAAAAACACAGCTTCTGGAAAAACTGAGTGAAAAGCTTTATTTTCTTGTTATGGAGAAAGTAGTTCAAGGCCAGAAAGCTCTACCTTTGTTGTGAGGGATTTTTCATCTACAAGCTCTAGTGTGGTGAAAGGAGAGAGTGTAGCCACGTATCTATTTCCATGCAGCGAGTAACTATTCAAAATGGAATCAAAACCAAGTTCACAACATTCTAATCAAGTCAAAGCATTGTGAAGCCAAGAAGGTTGAACAATAAACATGTCATAGAACCTTCATTTTATGAGTTGTTATAAAATGATTTGAATCAATAATGTCCAATGTACCTAGGATTCAATTTACCATGTCTAAAATCCTTAAAACCATAAATTCACTTTTTTAAAAATCACACGATCACTATTCATGTGATAACATACATATTTTTAACCATTGCAACATAAGAATATATGAAGGATCCTAACTCCTAATCATAGAGTTGAGTATACCACATCAAATTGATGATTCTAACTCAATTGTACCAAATGTAAGACATCATTAAAATATTATTGTATTGATTTTTTAATTTTTTATTAAGAATAAAGTGCAATTTTTGAAAATGACTCCAGCCCTTTTTTTATTGAAAATGAAACTCATTAATTTGGCAATGTTACAACTCTCTAATTGCAAGGTGGGTCTTTGAAGGACACAATATCTCGCCCATGAACAGAATAACCTCCGTCAACTATAAGGTTGTGGCCATTGATGTAAGAAGCCTCATCAGATGCTAGAAACAAGAACGCATTGGCCACATCATCAACAGTAAGCTTCCTTCCATTGGTAGCATTCCTCTGCATCTCATCCTCAAGGACCTCTTTAGGACATTGCCCATTAGACACCTCATCAAGCCACTCCTCAATCATCTTTGTCACAATCCCAAAGGATGACACAGCATTAACACGTATTCCTGTCTTTGCCAACTCCACTGCACCGCTCCTCATCAACCCCAACAGAGCATTCTTGGAAGCCATGTAGCCATGAGAGCAATTATCTGTCTTGATAAGTCCCAACACACTACAGTTGAAGAGTATGGAACCAGAGTTGCGTGGAACCATGACCCTCGCAGCGTGCTTCATGCCTAACATAGACCCTGTCACATTCACAGCCATCACTCTTTCCCAAGTGTCCAAAGGAACCTGAGTGATGGAATTACCATGAGCATGCAACATACCCGCGTTGTTGACCATGATGTCTAGACGTCCCTTCTCCTCCATTGCTCGATCTACAACCCCTTTCACATGGCTCTCGATTGCCACATCACATTTCACAAAAGAAGAACTCCCATAGAGCTCTTGGCATACTTTAAGCCCTGCCTCTTCATCGATGTCAGCAATGTACACATAAGCACCTTCCCCCACAAACTTCCTTGCCGTGGCTGCACCTATACCATTTGATCCACCTGTCACTATTGCCACTTTGCCATCGAATCTCCTCATCCTGTACAATACCCACTCAAGTTAATAAATCAACTTAATAGATTTACACCACAAACTATGTAAACCAATTAACCATTGCTAAAGAATAAGCAGAAAGCAAGAAAGGAACATAAAAACATCAAGCGATATACGCTTACCTTGAACAAGCCATAAGAAAACTCCGCCTCTACTCAAACGGTTCCTCTGCTCTTAGCTTTGGCTACTTGTGTAAATTGTTTCAGAAATGAGTGTTATATAGACCTGTTATTCAACGCTCTTATTCAAAGCTCTCTTATTGAACGCGCTCTTAAAAAGAAGGAACGGAGAAGTCAACAAGTCAAGTCAGGCCTCTTATTTGTCACATGAGCTTTGCATTGTCCTGGATGTTTGTCTGATTATTTTCGATTTTCTTTTGATTTTTAGTGTATGATGTGTTGTACTCTTTTTTAACAATGTTCTTGTTCTTATGTAATGTTGTTTTGTTTCGGGTTGAAGTTCCGTTAGGATTCGAATTGTAAATTAAGAAAGGTGTAGTCAATTCAAAGTCTTAAAAACGAAGGAAGTCAATATTATTCCACGAGCCCACTTTAACCGTGGCCGCTACTTTTTGACGTGTGCTTTCTAATTGTCATTCGATTCACACTATGTAATCAACGAAATATTCAAACATGGTACGTGGATGTCATTTTCCAATGGAAATCATATCGAAAACTTAGGACTAGTTTAATCAAATGAAATCTTTACAACTTACCATAAATCAATCTAGAATAAATGTTGGAACGAAATATGAGGATGGTTCTTTATGGGCTTACAAGTGGAAGGCTTTGGTTCATGTATTTTCATACAACTTGGTTGAGACATTTTTTAATCTAATTCTATTATTTGGTTAGTTAATGATTAGTTTATAGATGATTCATTTTTTAATTTATTGGAGGAAGAAGAGAATATCAAATAAATCTTTTGACTAAAAATAAATAAAAAATCATGTAGCTTGATATTACTATTGCCTTCCTCATTACTCTAGAGGCATTGGGCTTCTTGAATTTCAATTTTAAATCATGACTACTCATTAAGCATAAGCTTGCAAGATTAGTCTCGTTACAGTAGAATGATAACAACATATTTTGATCAAGTGTTGGTTTCATACCAATCATTAGTGCACAAACACATACACAACCACATAGGGTAAATATTATTCCAAAATCTAAAGCACACACAACAATTGGCTTGAGCATGCATCAATTATACACAAGGTAGCTAACTCATGCATACATCACACGTACACCAATGACTAGTTCATACAACCATCATGTATGTACAACAATGACTAGCTCATATGCGCATCACAAACTTACAATAGAAACTAGCTCAAGTGTACATCACATATACCCAATGTGAATGATCCACACATACATTACATGTCCACATAGAGACCAATTGACTGAATGAAACTGGATGCAACCTTTTCTATGCATCATCCCACTACTTCGCTCACTAATATAGAAGCCTATGCATAGATCTCATCTCAAAAAAGAATGTTGGTGCATCCCATACTACATTGTGGGTCCTATCATCTTACCAATCCACTACCAGCTATGATGATAATCAAGCATCCCATACTACTTGATATTCTCACTAGAAAGGGCATAAGCATAATAATGTTCACAATAACTAAGGCTAATGATAAGATTTCCATAACCCATTAATCATCTAAGTCAACAAACCATAATTACGTACATAGTCAAGATGTCTTATGGTTATACCATGCGAAGGCTAGCACCTATACTATCAATCACATAGATTAAATAAATAATCAAACTAAAAAATCCTACCTTAGCCAAACACCATATAGAAAGCACACATAGTTCCTTTGATACACCAATCTAACTAATAAATTCTTGAGATGGGCAGATCTTGTCTTCTATCACTTGAATGCTACTTTAAAAACCTATATAAACCCTATAAAATCAAGTAGCTCCTAGCATCTATCACTTGCATGCTATTGGTGAAAGTCAAATGACCCTATAAATTAGGTAGCTCTTGGAATCTATAACTTGCATGTTGCTAGTGAAAGCTAAATGACCCTATGATATGGCTCGATACTTATTTCAATAGAGCACACTCCTTGACTCTTTTCAACAAGAGCAACGATAAGGTTATCTATAATCAAGTAACAGGTTTTAAAATTTGGTGATCACCCTCACTCAACCCTAGTTCCAATGCCAAGAATTTAGCTCCTATATCGATCTCAATTCAACATCGTGACATTAGAAGTACCAAGTGATGGATCTAAAAATATTGTCCAAGGGTTTATACCCTAGCCAATTAATCTGGTTACATTACTTGAAAGGGATCATATAACACATTGAATCAATATAAGATGGCCTCTATCCAAATATTATTTTAAATCCATGTAAACTCATAAGGAATTAAAGTCCATTTACTTCATTTAGTTATTATTTGAAAACATGTTATTTAGTAAACATGGCTAAATCCACATATATATAATTATTAAATAAAATTCCAACCATATCGGTAATACTTACCCTTGTAGTTGGAAAATTGCACCCATGGGAATTCAATTGTAAGCTCAACATAGATCTAAGTGTGTATTAAAAGTAGACAAACCAACAAGTGTTGCTCACACCCATAAATAATAATGGTTTAAGTCAACATCATCCTTAAATACAAGTTAGTAGGTTTCAATATCTCCTCTATAGCTAAATATGAAACTCCTTCATAACTAAATCATGGCCAAGTTATTCCACCATTATTTCTTGGAAGAATAGATCTCCCCAATGCATAGGGGATAACTATAAATTATATAAATATCATGGAGCTAATGCATCAAGCCATGGAGCTTAATACCCATAAATTGATTATTTTAGCTTAGATGCATTCTCCCGCATTCACGTCAAGACAACCATAACGACAATGACTCTACAAGTTCATCTAATGTTGTAGTAGATTTTGGAAAGCCAAACACCCCAAGCCTCATAATAGATAAGCTTGATGACAGTGAGTTTTCTTTCATTTTCTTAGACCTATTTATATGGAACATATAAATATGGAGACAAGTTCCCAACCATTTGCTACAATTATTAGCTTCAAGGTGAAGCATACTAAGGAGGAAGAGATAATAAAGTTTAGGAAAGATCCCAAAATTTGGAGTTATCCTCTTGGAATGGTGGGAAAAGGGGGAATCAATTCAATCAATGTGAAATGATGAAATGGCCTAGGATTCAAACACCCCTTTAGCTTGATTTCATTAGAAAAAGTGATCTCAAAGGAATAGGATTGACTTTCAAGCTTAAGGTGAGCCAACCCTATTTTGGGATCAGTTCTTTTCTTATGACAAAAATGACTGATTGGTTGTATTGAGAAATGATTTAAAGTGCATTAACTAAATGATTTATATGACCTAACACTTTGAATGCAGAATTCTATGGTAATAGAAATAGAAACAATAATTTGCAGGAAAATCTGAGAAGGGCATGATAGTGTGCACCTATGATAAAAAGTGGATTTTAGGGGGGTATGTGCAAAAAGATGGGGGGCCAAAAAGGGGTCTTAAGTGGCCATTTTTTTTTTTTCTAAAATCAGGAAATATTGACCTTGGATGAGAAATTGAAGATAGTTACAATGAAAATTTTAAGATGCAACAAAAACAATGTTTAGAGTGCTCCAAGTCTATTTTCTAAACTAATAATTCTTTTGAGAATTGTAGAGATTAAGGGGTTCAAAAAAGGGAGCCATAAAAATTGGTGTTGTTTCTATCAAAAAAACATAACATAGTGTATTTTGTGGCTCCCTCAAAAGGTTAATTTTTTTTGGAATTTTTAAAATCCCTGATGTGAGAAATTAGCCATTAGCATATAGTTTATGCCCAATTTTTCTAATAATTTTTTAATGAATATTTGATTTTTTACTAATTTTCAAAATGGATACATATTGAAAAATAGAATTTTGGTTGTGCTA
>VDFB02267751.1:0-29325 GCA_007258455.2 Sequoia sempervirens
AGCCCTGCCTCTTCATCGATGTCAGCAATGTACACATAAGCACCTTCCCCCACAAACTTCCTTGCCGTGGCTGCACCTATACCATTTGATCCACCTGTCACTATTGCCACTTTGCCATCGAATCTCCTCATCCTGTACAATACCCACTCAAGTTAATAAATCAACTTAATAGATTTACACCATAAACTATGTAAACCAATTAACCATTGCTAAAGAATAAGCAGAAAGCAAGAAAGGAACATAAAAACATCAAGCGATATACACTTACCTTGAACAAGCCATAAGAAAACTCCGCCTCTACTCAAACGGTTCCTCTGCTCTTAGCTTTGGCTACTTGTGTAAATTGTTTCAGAAATGAGTGTTATATAGACCTGTTATTCAACGCTCTTATTCAAAGCTCTCTTATTGAACGCGCTCTTACAAAGAAGGAACGGAGAAGTCAACAAGTCAAGTCAGGCCTCTTATTTGTCACATGAGCTTTGCATTGTCCTGGATGTTTGTCTGATTATTTTCGATTTTCTTTTGATTTTTAGTGTATGATGTGTTGTACTCTTTTTTAACAATGTTCTTGTTCTTATGTAATGTTGTTTTGTTTCGGGTTGAAGTTCCGTTAGGATTCGAATTGTAAATTAAGAAAGGTGTAGTCAATTCAAAGTCTTAAAAACGAAGGAAGTCAATATTATTCCACGAGCCCACTTTAACCGTGGCCGCTACTTTTTGACGTGTGCTTTCTAATTGTCATTCGATTCACACTATGTAATCAACGAAATATTCAAACATGGTACGTGGATGTCATTTTCCAATGGAAATCATATCGAAAACTTAGGACTAGTTTAATCAAATGAAATCTTTACAACTTACCATAAATCAATCTAGAATAAATGTTGGAACGAAATATGAGGATGGTTCTTTATGGGCTTACAAGTGGAAGGCTTTGGTTCATGTATTTTCATACAACTTGGTTGAGACATTTTTTAATCTAATTCTATTATTTGGTTAGTTAATGATTAGTTTATAGATGATTCATTTTTTAATTTATTGGAGGAAGAAGAGAATATCAAATAAATCTTTTGACTAAAAATAAATAAAAAATCATGTAGCTTGATATTACTATTGCCTTCCTCATTACTCTAGAGGCATTGGGCTTCTTGAATTTCAATTTTAAATCATGACTACTCATTAAGCATAAGCTTGCAAGATTAGTCTCGTTACAGTAGAATGATAACAACATATTTTGATCAAGTGTTGGTTTCATACCAATCATTAGTGCACAAACACATACACAACCACATAGGGTAAATATTATTCCAAAATCTAAAGCACACACAACAATTGGCTTGAGCATGCATCAATTATACACAAGGTAGCTAACTCATGCATACATCACACGTACACCAATGACTAGTTCATACAACCATCATGTATGTACAACAATGACTAGCTCATATGCGCATCACAAACTTACAATAGAAACTAGCTCAAGTGTACATCACATATACCGAATGTGAATGATCCACACATACATTACATGTCCACATAGAGACCAATTGACTGAATGAAACTGGATGCAACCTTTTCTATGCATCATCCCACTACTTCGCTCACTAATATAGAAGCCTATGCATAGATCTCATCTCAAAAAAGAATGTTGGTGCATCCCATACTACATTGTGGGTCCTATCATCTTACCAATCCACTACCAGCTATGATGATAATCAAGCATCCCATACTACTTGATATTCTCACTAGAAAGGGCATAAGCATAATAATGTTCACAATAACTAAGGCTAATGATAAGATTTCCATAACCCATTAATCATCTAAGTCAACAAACCATAATTACGTACATAGTCAAGATGTCTTATGGTTATACCATGCGAAGGCTAGCACCTATACTATCAATCACATAGATTAAATAAATAATCAAACTAAAAAATCCTACCTTAGCCAAACACCATATAGAAAGCACACATAGTTCCTTTGATACACCAATCTAACTAATAAATTCTTGAGATGGGTAGATCTTGTCTTCTATCACTTGAATGCTACTTTAAAAACCTATATAAACCCTATAAAATCAAGTAGCTCCTAGCATCTATCACTTGCATGCTATTGGTGAAAGTCAAATGACCCTATAAATTAGGTAGCTCTTGGAATCTATAACTTGCATGTTGCTAGTGAAAGCTAAATGACCCTATGATATGGCTCGATACTTATTTCAATAGAGCACACTCCTTGACTCTTTTCAACAAGAGCAACGATAAGGTTATCTATAATCAAGTAACAGGTTTTAAAATTTGGTGATCACCCTCACTCAACCCTAGTTCCAATGCCAAGAATTTAGCTCCTATATCAATCTCAATTCAACATCGTGACATTAGAAGTACCAAGTGATGGATCTAAAAATATTGTCCAAGGGTTTATACCCTAGCCAATTAATCTGGTTACATTACTTGAAAGGGATCATATAACACATTGAATCAATATAAGATGGCCTCTATCCAAATATTATTTTTAAATCCATGTAAACTCATAAGGAATTAAAGTCCATTTGCTTCATTTAGTTATTATTTGAAAACATGTTATTTAGTAAACGTGGCTAAATCCACATATATATAATTATTAAATAAAATTCCAACCATATCGGTAATACTTACCCTTGTAGTTGGAAAATTGCACCCATGGGAATTCAATTGTAAGCTCAACATAGATCTAAGTGTGTATTAAAAGTAGACAAACCAACAAGTGTTGCTCACACCCATAAATAATAATGGTTTAAGTCAACATCATCCTTAAATACAAGTTAGTAGGTTTCAATATCTCCTCTATAGCTAAATATGAAACTCCTTCATAACTAAATCATGGCCAAGTTATTCCACCATTATTTCTTGGAAGAATAGATCTCCCCAATGCATAGGGGATAACTATAAATTATATAAATATCATGGAGCTAATGCATCAAGCCATGGAGCTTAATACCCATAAATTGATTATTTTAGCTTAGATGCATTCTCCCGCATTCACGTCAAGACAA
Source organism: Sequoia sempervirens (assembly GCA_007258455.2). Lineage (NCBI taxonomy): Eukaryota > Viridiplantae > Streptophyta > Pinopsida > Cupressales > Cupressaceae > Sequoia > Sequoia sempervirens. The sequence continues at coordinate 3,035 of VDFB02267751.1, forward strand.
CCATAACGACAATGACTCTACAAGTTCATCTAATGTTGTAGTAGATTTTGGAAAGCCAAACACCCCAAGCCTCATAATAGATAAGCTTGATGACAGTGAGTTTTCTTTCATTTTCTTAGACCTATTTATATGGAACATATAAATATGGAGACAAGTTCCCAACCATTTGCTACAATTATTAGCTTCAAGGTGAAGCATACTAAGGAGGAAGAGATAATAAAGTTTAGGAAAGATCCCAAAATTTGGAGTTATCCTCTTGGAATGGTGGGAAAAGGGGGAATCAATTCAATCAATGTGAAATGATGAAATGGCCTAGGATTCAAACACCCCTTTAGCTTGATTTCATTAGAAAAAGTGATCTCAAAGGAATAGGATTGACTTTCAAGCTTAAGGTGAGCCAACCCTATTTTGGGATCAGTTCTTTTCTTATGACAAAAATGACTGATTGGTTGTATTGAGAAATGATTTAAAGTGCATTAACTAAATGATTTATATGACCTAACACTTTGAATGCAGAATTCTATGGTAATAGAAATAGAAACAATAATTTGCAGGAAAATCTGAGAAGGGCATGATAGTGTGCACCTATGATAAAAAGTGGATTTTAGGGGGGTATGTGCAAAAAGATGGGGGGCCAAAAAGGGGTCTTAAGTGGCCATTTTTTTTTTTTCTAAAATCAGGAAATATTGACCTTGGATGAGAAATTGAAGATAGTTACAATGAAAATTTTAAGATGCAACAAAAACAATGTTTAGAGTGCTCCAAGTCTATTTTCTAAACTAATAATTCTTTTGAGAATTGTAGAGATTAAGGGGTTCAAAAAAGGGAGCCATAAAAATTGGTGTTGTTTCTATCAAAAAAACATAACATAGTGTATTTTGTGGCTCCCTCAAAAGGTTAATTTTTTGGTATTTTTTAAAATCCATGTGAGAAATTAGCATTAGCATGTAGTTTATGCCCAATTTTTTAATAATTTTTTAATGAATATTTGATTTTTTACTAATTTTCAAAATGGACACATATTGAAAAATAGAATTTTGGTACTACCCTATAATTTTTGAAAACTAATTAAAAATCATTTTTTTTAATATGTGTAGAATGGAGTCTAGTTTATAAAAGTGTAATTTATTTGAAATTTCAATGAACAATTGAAAAATAAAGTAAAAAATACCAAACACTGGTTTTTGAAAAAAAAGGGACACAAACAAAAGAAATTAAAGATGAGGGTAAAATCACAATCTTGTCACATTTTATAAAGAAATTGGCCAACAACAAAAAAAATCTAAACTTCGACCACATAAAAGTGGTCTTTGTGTTTTGAATTTCAAAATGATGTAAACTAATGAAATGTAGAAATTTTGATGAGTTTTATTCCTATAATTTTATATATATATATATATTTAATTCATTATTTTTTTATCAATTTAAGAACAAATTTTGGAATGTTGAATTTTTTTAGAAAAAAGTGACTTCACGGGTCATCAAGAAAGAAATAAGAAAAAATATTCATTTCTCCCTAGTTTTTTTTCTCCAAATAGGTAACTTCAATATCTTGTGCATGGAAAAAAAAATCAAATTTTGAAGTATATTTTTCTCGCAATATTTTTTTAAAGTCAAACTTGTCAGAATTTGACAGTTTTCATAGATTGTCAACTATTGTCTATTTTTTAAATCATTTTCAGAAAACAAATTATACCCTTTTCAAGAAGACTCTCTCCTCTTGTGCCCCATATATTTAAAAAATATGTATATATATTTTACTATTTTTTAAATTTCTAATTAGCCTCTTTTTTTAACTTTAACAAATTTCTTGTATTATTTTAAAAATAAAAATATATTAAAACTAATCAAAATATTTTAAAAATTACATATTCGGATTCACCATTCTGAGCTCTATAAAAGGGTTTTTTTTTTTTTTTAAACCATCATTTTGACTAAAGAAATACTTAGCTAAAGTTGAAAGTTTCAAAAAAATTTGAAAAAAGCTAAGTTGGCTGCCAATTAGGATGCCACATAGATAGTTTCAATAGAAATAGTTTGTATAGAAAGAGTTTCGACTAAAACCCTTTCTATAGAAACCTTGCACAATAAAATAAGCCAATTTGAAAGTAGCAAAGGGAAAAAGTTATTTCTTTTGGATTCAGCTGAAACATATTCGACCAAAACCCTATACATACAAGCCATGTGGTTTCAGTTGAAACATTTTTGGCCAAAAATGGTTCACTCGGAACTATTTATTTGGTTGAAAGTGTGACACAACTTTGTGCTTTTACCCATGAAAGCATTAACATTGTCAAAATGTAAAAAATTACATCATTAAATAGCTAATAGAGAGCCTAACATTACCCAGGTGTTCGATTTACTTGACCTTGAAACACATGTAAACCTATAGGTTAGCAGGAACGAGATTATGTGAAATATTATAGAATATGCAAGAACACGTCTTTAGACGTTGAGAAGGCACTCCAAGCCTTTGGGTTGGAAATTCAAAGCAAAAATCAAGCCTAAGGCTTGGGGATTCCCAAAGCAAGATATAGCACTAATGTGAGTGCATTATAACATGCTCGCGTTATGTTTTGTTTTGTATTTTTCTCCTTTTTTCCAAAATGTTGTTATATGTTTCTCAAGCTTGGCATAATGTGAGCACGTTATGCATGCTTGTAAGTATGTATGTATGTATGTATGTATAGTTGTATGTAAGGGTTTTGGGTTTAAGGTATATGTTATAGGGATGGTGGTTAAGGTTTTTGGGTTTAGGGTTTAAGGTATAGGTTGAGGGTCGAAGGATTAGGGCTTAAGTAATAGTTTGAGAGTATAGGGTAGAGGGTTGAGGGTTATAGCTGAGGGATAATATTTAGCTTGTTGAGTGTATAAGATTAAGTGTGTAAAGTAAATGGATTAGGGTTTAGGATATTGGGTTTAGGGTTTACAATATCGATTAAGGGTATAAGGCATAAGGTGACTTGGGTTGAGACCATATGGTTTAGGTTTTAAGTATAGGGTTGAGGGACAATATTCAGGTTTTACGGTATAAGGGTGAGCTTATAAGGTATAGGGATGAGGGTTTGTGGGTGTAGGGTTTAGAGTTTAAGGTATACGGTTGATGATTTAGGGATTAGGGCTTAAGTATATGGTTGAGGGTATAGGGTAGAGGTTTGTGGGTTGAGGGATAATGTTAAAGGTTGATTATCAAAGGTTAAGTGTATAGGGTATAGGTCCATTAGGGTTTAATATATTGGGTTGATGGATTAGGGCTTAAGTATAGGGTTGGGGGTAGTTGTTGTAGATTGTAGGTTGTAGGATTTAGGGTTTAGGCATAAGGGTTGAGGTTTGAGGGTTTAAGGGTTAAGGGTTTAGGGTTGATAGTTTAAGGGATAGGACTTTGAGGGTTAAGTGTTTAAGGGTTGAGGGTTGAGGGTTTAAGGATTAGAGGTTGAGGGTTTAGGGTTTAAGGATTGAGGGATTAAGGTTTAAAGGTCGAGGGATTAGGTTTTAAGGATTGAGGTTTGAGGGATTAGGGTTAAGGGATAGGGTTTAGGGTTTAAGGTTTAATGGTTGAGAGTTGAGGCTTTAGGGATAGGGTTTAGGGTTGAGGGTTAAGGGATTGGGGTTTAAGGGTTGAGGGTTTAAGGGTTTAGGGTTTAAGGGATCAGGGTTTAAGGGTTTAAGGGTTGAGGGTTAAGGGGTTAGGGTTTAAGGTATAGGGTTGATGTATTAGGGTTAAGGTTTTAATAAATAGGGTAGAGGTGTGAGGCTCGAGGGTTGAGGGTTTAAGGGTTGAGGGTTAAGGGGTTAGGGTTTAAGGTATAGGGTTGATGTATTAGGGTTAAGGGTTTAATATATAGGGTAGAGGTGTGAGGCTTGAGGGTTGAGGGTTTAAGGGTTGAGGGATTAGGGTTGAGGGTTTAATGTATAGGGTTGATGGATTAGGGTTAAGGATTTAAGGCATAGGGTTGAGGGATTAGGGTTTAGAGTCTAATGTATATGGTAGGGGATTTAAGGGTTTAAGGGTTGAGAGTCCAATGTATAGGGTAGAGGGTTGAAAATTGAGGTTTGAGGGATTAAGGTTTTAAGGGAACTGATGGATTAATGTGTTAAGGGTTTAAGGTATAGGGACAAGGGATTAGGGCTGAGGGTAATGTAGAGGGTAGTGGGTTGAGGGTTTAAGGGATTAAGTGTTTAAGGGCTGAGCACATAGGGTTGAGAGATTGGGTTGAGGGTATAGGGTTGAAGGTACAATGTATAGTAGAGGGATGAGAATTGAGGGTTGAGGGTTGTTGATGGGTGTTTTATGCACTTCTCAACATAGGCAGTGCGTAGGTGCACTACCTCTCTTGAAAGACAATCTTCCACAATCAAATTGCAGAACACTATCCCAAAGTCTCTAATGTCAGGTCTTGACAGTGTTTGGAATATGTCAGTTGATTTATGTGATTTGATGGAATCACAATTCAGACTTACAGATGAGTTAGAAAGCATGGGAAGTTGGGTCTTGAAATGGAGTTCCTAAGATGGAGAAGTTGTTATGCGTTTGCTGTAGGTTCAAACAGTAGTCTTGAACTCCATTTTTATCATTGGATTTAGCTTTACAATGTGCAATGAACCTTTCCTAAGGTACTTATTAAAAAAAGGAAAAAGGGCAGGGAAGAGAGAAGGTTCCTGGGCCTGCAACTAATTGTGAACAGTGATAATGGAGTTCCTGCAATGGACAGCTTCCTAGAAACAATATTCCACTTAACCAGAAATCTCACAATCTCATGGAATTTGTGCTATCTTCTAAGGTCTGTGAATATTTCATCTTTCATTCACCATGTGCATGCATGAACAAAGATGAAAGTGTGGAGAAGCTTTGAATTTAAGCCCAGACTAACTTTACACAGCTATCTACCATCAGCAAACAACAAAAAGTATGGACTAAGAAGGCATCTACACTGTAGGAATTTTCACAACCATAGAACAACATTTCTAAAATATATCAAAGCAAGAATACAACTAACTAGAACAGTAATATGAATCTAAGTCAAGCATCTAACAATGGAGGTTGAATCAAGCAACATGTGAAAAACTCAGAAAATGCACCAAGTTAATGTATTTTCATTATAAATTTTTGTAGCATGTCTTTACAACAACTCAACTCCCTTTGCAAATGAGAGGAGAGCCCTATTTATAGTGCCCAAAAGGTCAAATGAATGGCCAAGATTGATTCTTATTGTGTGGCCAAGATTCTTTACAAAATAGGATTTCACCAACCCTCAATAAATTACAATTTTAAAATACATTTTGTCCTCTCCCTATTTCGTCATCTAGTGACGACACTGTAGCCTTTCGTATTTTTTCTAATTTCCCTTTTACTGTAGCTACTCCTTGGGGATCTCTTCATTGATAACAGGGCTATCTTCTTGATTCTTTGACGCTGTATATTCCATGAACTTCATGATGACTGGCTGGAGTTTGTCTACCTCGATGATCTCATATTGCAACATTTGGTAGCTCCACTCTTTCACATTATCTTCTAGCTTTTTCCAGTCTTCATCATACTTTGTGCCCTAATCCTTGAAGAGCTCTGATTGGTCAAAGGCATGGGCAGAAAAACTCATGAACTCCACCGTTATTTCACTAGACATCTCGTCCTCCATCTTCTTTTGGAAGTAAGGTTTTTCCTTTTCTGGATCCATTTGCACTACGGGCATGTCATACTTCGTCATTAGTTTGAGGTTTCAAGTGCATTCTGTTCTAATTTCTTTGATCCATTCGATGTACGGATCCACTTTACTCATTATCTGTTCCAACCTTTCCTTCTTGTTGTCAAAGTCTCACCGCCAGACATCCATCAGCCAGTGATCGTCCTTGTTGAACGCAAGCTCCTTTTCCCATGTGGCCTTTGGCAACTGAAGGATAGCCTCGATCTTTGGAAAGGTGGAGTCGTATGTCACAGGGAATTTTGTGCAGAGCTTCCTCGTTCCTCCCAAAGATTGATGTAGGTCTAAGAACTTGTTGGTTGTTCGCACAGCCTGGCTAATTCCCATGTTCCCGACATAGAGGACCTGTCGGAACCAGCTCCCTGTAGTCTTTTCCAAGTTCTTCCTTCTCTCCATCTTATCAATCTGTTCCTTGGACAACAGTTGGGGTGGAGCTATAGATGTGGTAGGTAGGTCATCCACTGAAGACCATTGCTAGATGTAATCTGTCAAAGTAGCTACCTATGCTTTAAGCTCATCCTTTGAGACCTTGTCCTGCTTTATCAGGTGCACCATTGTAGCCACTGATTCTTCAAGGTGCCCACCTTTTGATCTCTAGTAGCAATCCCTAGATCCATGGTGGAGATGTTGTAGGTTGTTCCCTCCTGGCCTACCACAGGCATTGCTATTTGCACATCTCGAGATCCAGAGGCATCCATCGTTACCTTGGATCTAATCTTAGGCTTCTTCTCCTTCTTTGTTGTGATATGAGCTTGGGCTAAGATAGCCTCTAGTCTCGCCCCCCTTGGGTCCTTTAGTACAAGAGTTTTTCTTTCGAGTTGTTTCTCTAGCCATTTAGGCATGGCAGACTTTCCCTTAGGTGATTCACGGTCACCCTCGCCCCTCTCGGCCAAGGCTTCCGTTTTCTTATCCTCCAGGGCCCTTTCTTCCTCCTTGGCAATATCTCCTTCTTCCTCATCAGAGTCCTGGATGAACACAAGGCGTTTAATAGGAGGCTTGGTAGATAATTGCTGCAGGGGACTTTCTTTCTCTTCCATTTCCTCCCCTTTCTTTCCCTCAGTTTGTTCAACCTTGTGCACATGTTCCTTGAACTGCTCGATTTTGAGGCTCTTGATAGCTTGAGCCTAACCTCAAGTTTATCTTCCTGCAACTGTCCTTCTTCTTCAAGGGGTGACCTTTCTTCCTTCTCCTCAGTATCTTTCAGCTACTGGGCCATTTCTTCCTCAAGGTCATTGTCGAAGGTCTACACAATGACCCTACCATCGGTGTCATCTTCCTCATCTCCACTCTTTGAGGAGCCAGTTCCTTCTTCTTCGTAGGCCACCCTATCAATAGTGCAGTGTTCATACTCCAGGTGCTCGTGGTATTCATCGGCCTCCTCTTCAAAGGACTTTGAGGCCTCTTGTTCTCGCCTCTCCCACTCCTCAGAGATTAACATGGTGGCTTCCATAGCCGGTGGCCCTATCGGCAGTTGCGAAGGCTTAGCAGTAGCGAGGACTGGTGCAAGGGCTACCTGAAGAGTGGGATCCATAAGGATTTGGGAGAGCTCGGGGGGGAGATTTTGCATATGTCTTGAGAGGGCCTTAGGCACGGTGGGAGAGGGTATTGGTGTAGCCACTGTAGGTAATGGGAGTGACGTGGTGGGTGACATGGCAGCAGAGGAAGGAGTAGTCATGGTAGAGGAGGAGTCAATTACAATCACAGGCTCAGTCGGGGGCGAAGGGGCAAGATGGACAGAGATTTCCACTACCGGCGGGGATGTGGCGACCATAGCCAGGGAGGTAGATAATGGGACAGCCAAAGCAGGGAGAGCCAAAACAGGTTTTATTTGATCAGTACCTTTTACTTCTTCTTCTTGGGTTAAGAGCTACTTCGCCATGCCCCCTGTTTGCTTAAGTCTTTTGGAGGGTGAGCCCCCCAGATCCTTCCTTGTATAAACTTTGGGGTCAAGAGACTGCTCCATTTATGTCTCCTTCCTCTTCTTGGATCTGGTAACTAGAGGAGACTTAGATGTCCTGCCCGTTGAAGTGGTGGAAGCTGCATCCTTTATGGCACTTGGTTCACTCTTGAGTCCTTCGTATGTTAAGACCACCCCTTGTTGTTTTAATCGGGCTACGTGCCCATCAACCCACTCCTTGGTACGAGCCAAGATTGGCTTGGTTATAATATCAAGGCCATCGACCTCCTGCTCATCCCAGTCAAGTGTTGGTATTGGCAAATTGACGACTGCGGGGTACTTAGGGTCCATTATGGTGCTCCCGTCTTCTTCGACTTGGTCTGGTATGGGAAATGGTTGCACCTTTCTTATAAAATACGCAGTCATCCACATATAGTGCCTTGCACGTACCTCTTTATCATCTTGAAAATCCCCCCAAAAGTCTTCAATGTGGTGCAGATGAGCGAACCCCAGTCCTAGTGCCTTCCTTACATGCCCATATGGGTCCATTCGCGGGCGAGCAATGTGTAGATGAAAATGGTAATCTTTTAGTTCTTTCTCAGAGTTACCAGCGCACTAGGAAGTTTGTAGTTTATACATGCCCTAGCCAAGAGTCATGGGATAAGAGATCCCTGCTACGTGTTTGCCGTTGAAGATCGCCTGTATGTGTTGGAGATGTCGAGAAAGCTCCAACAGGATGATTCAGTCGTTGGGGTATCGAGGCAACTTGTTTGGACTTTTAGTGAAGCCTTGGGCACGAATGTACGTGAACTTTTGGTATTGAATAAAGAGGAAGGTGTACTGCTTCAAGAATTCCCTGGCACTCTGGGAGACCCTCCTCTCAAAATCCCTGACAATCATTTTGATGATATGGTCGATGAAGGTGTCATTTACTCTGCAGTATTCCTTCTTGAAGTTTTGGTACTAGAGCTGGGGGTATCTATCATAGGCCTTGAGTCTTCGACCCTACTTCCCATCGGGCACCATAAACAACCCATTGTACTATCTCCGGTCTGCCAAGGAATAGATGAGATATGAAGTCATATAAAACTTAGAACTCTTCTTCACATTGACGAACTGCTCATGGAAGCAGTCGCTTATTATACCTCCCCAGTAAAATGAGGTCTTTGTGGTAACATCTTCATTCCCATAGAGGATCTGCTCAATAAAATACACCATCCATTCCTAAAAGAAGGCAGCCGTAGGAAGACCCATAACCTTGCTTAGCATTGTGACCAGGTCATGGTAATCCTCGTGGAAATCACTATGGAAGATTTCATGAGGAACCTTCGTAGTGCTGCCCTACTTTTCTTTAAGCCAATGCTGATTTATTAACCGTTTGCATCCTGCCGAGTTGTCATCCCATACTGCTTGGCATTCCTCTATAGTAGGTGTTTCCATTTCTTGAAAAGTGGGAATATGGAAGGTCTTTGTGATTCCTTGAACCGACATGTCGGTGAGAATGTTACCATCCCTGTCAACAATTGCCCTTGTGTCTGGTTGATATGCCTGCCGACAAGCCATGACCAATTCAGGGGCCATGAGGGATGGAGGGAATCCTGCAACTTTTGCAATTCCACTTTGTCTTATCAGTCTTGCATTCTTGGTCTTTGGATTGACCGTGACCCTTTATGTAAACTCGTCAATATTGACATGGCCGATATTGGTGTCGGTGATTTCCTTCCAATCTGTGGTAACCTTTGAGTGCAGAGGTTCACCCTGGAACTGGTATTTCATTTGGTCCTTATCCTCTTTTCCTCGAGGAGTCTTGCCCGACTTCTTTCCTTTGTCCTTTTCCACAGCCGCTCCTGAAGGTCCTGCACCTGATTCCATATATTCCGCAAGCAAAGGCGCAGTCAGTGCGATTGATCATGAAAGTGTTCACGTTAGTCGAAATCCCATGAAATCAGTTTAAAATAACTTATCGTTAATAAAATGATACTTCTACTTCCTAATGTCATTAATTTTTTAATTGAGGGCTCTTGGACAATCCGGCCCCGGAGGCCCGAATTTCCTTGGCAGGAATGTTGTTTGGAAAGGAAAATAGGGCGGAACAATCCAGGAGATTTCTCCCAACTGAACTTCAATAATTCAAAAGGTTCATAACAAAGAGGGCCAAAATTAAGCACATGGGTAGAGATTAGATTTCAATTTTGAGGTCATTTGGGTCGATTTGGGAGCAACCGAAGCCACAAGGCTGGAAAGCCGTTTGGAGTTGGCTGTTTGGAATGGCCAAGCAGAAACGGAGTTCCGGAGATGAAACTCTGGGGTCCGGGGCCCAGCGGGTCCCGGGGCGGCCAACAATGTTGCAAATTTCAAGTGATCGGGCCAAAGGGGTCGGGACACCGTTGTGCTTTCGCCATTCGAGACGGTGATTGTTAGGTGAAAGTCTGGAGGGGGCGGCCCGATGGACTAGACCCGACAGTTTGGTTGGATGTTGGATTTTCACTTTGAGTTTCACTACGATCAGGAAGGCGGAGCCCGGAGCTTGGAAGGGCGGGAAATATTTTCCATTTTTGAGCGGCGGAGATGGGACGGAGCCCGACACGGTCGAGGACATTTAGAGTTCAATGCAGAATTCCTAGTGGCGAATGGAGGCCCGAGGCTTGGGAGGCAGAAGGCCGCCGAAGATTTGTCGTTCTGAAATCTATCTTGTGTACAGACGACTAAGGGGAGGTCAGGGCTCGAAGGGCAGAGTTCTGCTAGAGGTTTGAAGTTAGGGGTGGTAGAATCCAAACGGAGTTCCAAAGGGTGGGACCCGACAGCAATGAGGGCACCGAGCTTCATCAGTTGGAAACCCCCACGACAAAAGATCATCTGGGATGCGTGATGTGAGAAGATGCCACGTGTTCGCCGCTCGAGACGGCGAAGACCCTGTGGAAGCTCGTGGACAGAAGTCTGTGGGCTGGGACCTGGGAACCGGGAGGGCACTTGGTAAATATCAAATGCAGACGACGAAGGGAAAGGCGGGCCCTGGGGCTCGGGTAGACGGGACAACTTTTTCGTCAGACAATGGCGGGAACGTGACAGACTCCCGGATGCGGAAGCCCGAAGGCCCGAGCCCGGGAGGTCAAAATGGAGGTTGCCTTCAAAACTTAAGTTAGTGACGCTAGATGGCGAGCCGTCGACGGATGTCCGATGTTCTGAGCCCAAGGGATGGAGCCGTTTCAAAATTTTGGTTATTTCATTAAGTCCCGGCAGGTGAAGGGAGTGTTTAGGCCGAAAAGAGGTGAATGCCCCTGCGCGAACAACAGTCACGCGGGGGAAAAGTTCCGGATCGAGTGTAGCGGCGGTTACAAAGGTTTTCTCAAGTTTGAGGACATGGGTTTTGTTCGTTGTGTCATGTTTTATCATTCACATGTCCGTTTAATCATTGTTGTTCATTTTAAGCTTTAAAAATCATGAAAATATTGCTCGGGAGGGTGGACGGAAAACCTACCTCAGACACTCGATGTGGGGAGGCGTGGAATCCACTCACGATCGGCAAGTGATGGGAAGAGGTGTGAGGGTGACGATTGACAGATGCGGTGGACTCCTCTCTGGAAAGCTTTTGACCTCTCTCTGCAACACTAACAACTGAGAATGATAGGTTTGGGCAAGATATTTATACCCCCACCGCCATTAATGGCCGCATTAAATGCAAGTACGGTGGACAATTGGGTTGGTGGATTTTGAATTCGCAGACGGCGGCAAGAGACCCAGGGTCCGGTGTTCGGGAGGATGTAGGGTGGTGACCATTTGAAAAACATTCAGCTCAGAAATCACCGACGACAAAGGGGAGGTCGGGGCTCGGAGGGCAGAACTCTGCCAGAGGTCCGCCATCGGGAACGGCGAGACCTCCACATAACTTTGGAAGAGGAATTCTAGGGTCTCGAGCCCAGTAGGTTCGAAAGCAGCCAAAACTTTGTAAACTTCCACTAAATGGAGAACAAGGGTCCAAGTTCTAGGATCTGGGAAGACACAACCAATTCACCATTGGGAACGGTGGACACAACAGTGAAACCCAGCCAGGGAAACCCAAAGGGGCGGGCCCGGCCGGGTCCAAGGCTGCTGGCAGAGGCAAACTACCATAGAGACCCCACAAGGTGTCAGATCTTAACAAAACTAAAAGGGAGAAGTATGGTCAACTCATGATGAGGCTTCAAATGTACACTGACCACCGGGACACCAAAATGGGGCACACAAAATGAGGTGGTGACAAAAATGACCCGACAAGGTGAAAGAAAAAGAGGGTCCCCATTCCGAATGGGGTGTGTGTGCTGAGGGCACAACAAGGGTTTAATCTATAGGGTAGAGGATTGAGGGATTAAGGTTTTAAGGGTTGAGGGGTTAAGGTTTGAGGGTTTAAGGGTTGAGGGATGAGGTTTGAGGGTTTAAGTGTTTAGGGTTAAGGGATTAGGATTGAAGGTTGAGCGTATAGGGTTGAGTGTATAGTTTTTAGGGTATAGGGTTGAGGAATTAGGGTTTATGATCCAATGTATAGGGTAGAGGATTGAGAATTGAGGCTTGAGGGTTTGATGTATAGGATAGAGGGTATAGGTTAAGGGTTTAAGGGTTGAGGGATTAGGGTTTAAGGGTTGAGGATTGAGGGATTAGGGTTGAGGGTTGAGGGTTGAGGGTTGGGGGATTAGGGTTGAGGGTTGAGCGTTGAGGGATTAGGGTTGAGGGCTTAAGGATTGAGGGTTTAGGGTTTAGGGTTTAAGGGTTGGGGATTAGGGTTTAGGGTATTGGGTTGAGGGTATAGGGTTAAGGGTATAAGGTTGAGGGATTAGGGTTTAGGGTTTAGGGTATTGGGTTGAGAGTTTAAGGGTTTAGGGTTTAAAGGTTGAGGGTAGAGGATTTAAGGGTTTAAGAGGGTATAGGGTAGAGAGACAGGTATGTAGAAAGAGAGAGAGGGGAGATATAAACAATTAGAGAGGGTTGGAGAGGGAGGGAGAGATAGTGAGAGTGAGAGGTGTGAAATAGATAAATAGATATATAGAAGGAGAGAGATTGAGTGAGAGGGAGAGACCTATAATTATCCCCTTTACATTTATTGTCTCAAATCCAAGGTCTACAAAATCATCCTTAATCATCCTCATTCCATTTCATCATTTCTAGGTCTCTTTCTCTCTTGGATGCCTATCACAAGTTCCCAAGAATGAAAGAAAATTATGGGCTCTTAATATTTCCAACCATTATATCATTATGCTATTCAACATTATATCCCTTCTCATATCTCAACATCTATCCCATTTAACCCATCATATCATTTCCAAACTTCTAGTCCCATCCCATACCCATCAACACCTCCAATCTTCTAATCCCATTTCTCCCTCCTATCAATACCAACACATATCATCTTCACAACCTCCCATATCCAATTATCAATCAATAACCACCCTTCAACTTCACAAGTACTTTGGCCCAATATGTGCAACAAATAAAGTATACCCTTAAGGGACTTCAACGAGCACATAACTATATTTTGTTGTGTTTCACTGTCAAGTAAAAATGCATATTTATGTGATCATAAATGACATTCGCCATCTTTTGTTGTGTTTCATTATTCAAGGATAAATGCATATTTACATGTGATAAATTGCATTCACTGTCTTTTGTTGTGTTGAGCTATCAAGTAAATATGGCATGATGCGGTTCCTTTAGTTGTGTGTAAGTGTTGTCAAGATCCATTTAGGTATAGTGATGAGTCTCTATATGAGTGTTACATGTGGGTTTTTTTAATATCAACATAAGATGATATTGATCAAAATATAGTTGTGGGTTAGAATAGCGTTCTTTAGCATTTTTAAATTTTAGCTTGAAATGTATATACATCATCCATATTCCAAAACTAGAGGCAACAGGTACTATAATGTATGAAATGAAAAAGGAATCAACTAGAAAAACACTTGAAAAGAGTCAAATCAAAGTGAATGAGATAGTTAATGTATTGAATGAAGAGATTCTTCCTACCCTTGAGAAAATGAGGAAGGTGCATGTGTATTATGTGCAATGAGAAAATGACAATCCATAACTAGAGCAACAAGTACTAGAATGCGTGAAGTGAACAAATAAATCTTCTTTGAAAAAACTTGAAAATAAGTAGACCAAAGTTTAGATGAGATTGATGACATATTGATTGAAGTGATTCTTCCTACTCTTGAGAAGTTGAGGAAGGTGTGTGTGCAGTATGTGCAATAAGAAAATTGTAATGCAAAATTGGAGGTAGCAAGTACTAGAATGTATGAAATGAAAAATGAATCTACTCTAAAAAACACTTGAAAAGAAGCAAACCAAAGTGAATGAGATAGATAATGTATTGACTAAAGAGATTATTCCTACCCTCAAGTAGTTGAGGAAGGTGCCTGTGCAGCAAGTGGAATGGGAACATTGTAATGGAGAAATGGATAAACTCAAGAGGTTTTGTATTTCATAATATTTTTGAAGGAAATGAAGCTAAGAGATGATGCTATAGGTGGATTTGAACGAATGAATTCAAAGATTCTTGAACTTAATACTTCCATCAAGCAAATACAACAAGAAATAGATGAATTCAAAGGTTTTTGAAATTAAAGCAAAAAAATTGAAGACTAAAATTAACCACTCAAAAAAGGAATTAAAATATAAGAAGAAGATTTTATCGTCAAAGAAAAGGAGGTTAATTTTGTTGAGAGAGAGTTGCAATCTAAAAGATAGGAAGTTGAGAAAATAAAGACAATGGAAGGTGTTCCTTGTGAAGGAGGGTGCATGGAGAGATTAAAAATGAGCATTTGCAAGAATCTGAGGGAATTCCCAAGTTGAAGGAAAATATTGGCCCCTCTACAATAACCTCTCTCGATTTTCGATATCTCTAAACCGTTTGTCTGTGGTGTGCAGTTTTCAGCTAATGGAAAAAATGTCAAATGCATGCAATGTAAAGTTTCAAGGTGGTGTAATTTTTGTTTGTTTCATCGTGTGAACAAATTTATAGTTCCAATGCATCTAGATGGGTGGGTTTATGCTAGGCAAGGTTTTTTTTCGCACCCAAACATGTTGGAACAGTCTGAGCTACATTGCACCAATGATATCTCTTAAGAGACTAAAGTGCAAAAAGGAAGAAAATTTTGATGAGGATTTTCTCAAAAATAGTGGCACTTAGAAACATTCCATCTGAAGGTACGAGATTATGTAGGGCCCCTCTACAATAACCTCTCTTATTTTTCAATATCTCCAAGCCATTTTCCCACGGTGTGTAGTTTTTAGTTGATGGAAAAAGTGCCAAATGTGTGCAGTGTAAAGTTGAAAGGTGGTGTAATTTATGTTATGTTCAATGAGCAACCAAGCCAAAATTTTCAACACAACTGAATGAGTATGTTTATGCTAGACAAGGTCCTGTTTCACACCCAAACATGCCAAACCCGTCCAAGCTACACTACACCGACAATATCTATTAAGAGACCAAAGTGCAAAAGGTATAAAACTTTGATGAGGTGTTTTTTAGAAACCGTGGTACTTAGAAACAATTTTTCTAAGGGTAAGGGATCATGTAGGGCCCCTTTACAATAATATATCTCATTTTTTGATATCTTTGAGTTGTCTACCCATGCTTTGTAGATTTCTGTTAATGATTCAATTCATCTTCAATTTCTTTAACTTTAACCATTTGAGGTTCAAATAATGCATTCCAATTGACCAAAAAACTAGCTAATTCTAGTACATTGTAAAAATCCTACAATTGATCATTTATATTTGAAAAATCAAACAACACTTCATCTATCTTATTTATTCTAGTTTATTTCATTGTTGTTTTGAAATCCTTTCTATGTATTGCACAATCAATTAGATCTAGTATTTGTTCACACTTATTTTCATGATTAGTTATATTGTTCATTTGAAAGAATGAATTTTCAAAATTTTCAAAATTTAAATCAGATTTGGAATCATTTAATTGACATGTATTTTCTTGTTTCATAACTCTAATTTGATTATTTTCAATCTTATTGTCAAACTCCATGTCCTTACCATTATCAAATGATTCACACTTACACTCAAACTCATTCTCATGTGGACTATAAGGAAATTTATTTTCACCATGGCACAATTCATTACTAATGCAACATTTTAAAATAAAATTAAAGGAAGGTAATTTTGTGGTTGAATTATATCAATTTTTTCTTCAAAAATTGGTTCAGTTGTTGTATTCTCTAGATAATTCACAACCTCTAATATTATATCCTCTTCATCCATAATATTTTCATTTTCTAGAAAAATTTCAAACTTGTACACTTCTAAGAAATAAATTATTCCTTTTAAATCCAAATCAAATCTTGTAAGGAAATTTAAACAGTTGATTTCACCATGCTTTGCAATATCATTTATCCTACATCTTCTTGTTAAAGCAAAGTTAGAAATTTTTTGAGAATAAAGTTGTACATTTAAAATTTCTTGAAATAAAGGAATTTTTTACTTCAAAATTTTCACAAATATGATTTATTTTGCTCCCGATCTTCCATTTTAAGCTTGGATTTAAAATTTTCTATTTTTTTTTTTTTTTTAATTTTAGGATTTTCTAAAAATTTAATGAGATGTAACATATCGCAAAATAAAACTCTAAATGCTTAAAGCATCTCTAAACTCAAATCATCCCTTTTAATTGCTAGATTGAATCCTCAGAATAATTCTTCATCACTCCAGCTCGTAAATATCAAAATATATTCTTCATGGCCCTCCTTCTAGGACCACTTATGTTGATGTGGTTGTTAATCATATAAAACATATATAATTTCTATAATGGAAACATATATCTCTCTTGAAATATTTTAAATTCATACAAACTTTGTAATCACAAGGCTTTAATGGACTTGAAAAGTTTCATCACTAAACTTACATGATGAATAGTTATTTCAAAAAATCTTATACATATCAAGATAAATTTGATCAATTCTTTTAAATTTGAGGAAATAGAAAAATTCTTTGAACTTTGTGAAAATATTTAAACAGTTTCAAAAGAATTGATCAAGGTTATCTTGCAATGTGTGAGATTTGTTGAAATAACTATTGATCTTTTAAGTTTAGTGCTAAAAATTGTGAAGTCTAGATAAAACACCTCATGAATTGCAATATTTCTAGCTCCTGTGAATAAAATGCATTTATGTAAGTCCCTTTATGTAAACAAAAAATACAATGAACTGTAAGCAAAACTAGTAAGTCAAGACTTGGCAATTGAAGCCTTGGTATTACAAATTTATATAAATTTAATTTTTTTCAAGAGAGACAAGTTTTCATTCTAGAAATTATATTTGTGTTATGTGATTACCAACCACATCAACTCTATTATCTTAGGTCAATCTCAAGTACCTCAAGATTGACCCTAAAATTCAAAAAATTAGACTAGGATTTTCCTAATAAACATTATGAGCTAACATGCACATTTATGTGACTTATTGCTCTATTTTGGATTTTAAAGACATTAAATTTATAATTAATGCATATGTTCATTTAAGGAAAATTAATTAGCACATGCTTCAATTTCTAGGGACAAAAAGAGTTAGAAATTGCATTAGAATCATTTAGGATATTTGCACACTTGGAAATAATGTCTTCGACTTGATGTATGCTAGTTAATACTCTAATAATGATGCTTTGAATGTATCATTAATGTTCTTCAATGATTCCTAGCATATTTCCAAATAAAATAATGAATGTATTTAAATAAAACAACACAATGTAAACATTAACATAAACGCGCACTAGATTAGGGCACCATGGATAGTGAAGAGACAACAAGGTACAAACTAAATTTTAAATTTTAAAAGTTTGAGGTATAAATTCTTAAAATTAAAAAAAATATTTTGGTCAATTTTTTATCATAGATCTAATCAATGGTGGTGAATATCAGATCTAGGGATTATGATCAATCTCTAGGGATGAGTGATGATGAAATTTGGATAGGGTGATACCACCAGCCAAATTCACACAGAACTATACCATGTGTAATATATTTATTGTATTAATGACACTCCATGGAAAGTAGGCCTTCTTGGTGATCTAAGTTGTAAATCCCTCAAGTTGAATATGTTCCTAAATTCTAGGGGTGTCAATTTTGGTAGAAGGATGTAAACAACCACCCCTCAAATAATACTATTTAAAAAAAAACCATTTCACAACTATTGGCTTAATTGACCAAGGATCTTCCATCTAGATTATAAGTGTTGAATTTATAAATTCTCTAATAATCATGGTGGTGACAAATCTATGCCACTACTTATATGCTTGCACTCAAAAGTGGTAAGGTCCCAATTTTTAGGGTCATCCCTAGACCTAGACCTAAGCCTTGAGGATTCATTTTTGGTGACCTATCCTATGTATCCCCTTTGGTAATTAGAGGCTTTGTAGTCTCTACACCAATGCTAGAGAAAATTTATCCTCTCCTCTTGCATGAGATTTCATATCTCAATTTTTAATCATGACTATTCATTAATAATAAGCTTGCAAGATTAGTCCCATTTTAATAGAATGATAACAACATATTTTGATCAAGTGTTGGTTTCGTACCAATCATTAATGCACAAACACATACACAACAACATAGGGTAAATATCATTCTAAAATCCCAAGTTCACACACAATGATTGGCTTGGGAATGCATCACTTATAGACAAGGTGGCTAATTCATAAACACATCACAAATACAACAATGGATAGTTCATACACACATCATATGCACAACAATGACTAGCTCATATGCACGTCACGAGTACAATAAAAACTAGCTCAACTATACATCACATATATCTAGTGTGAATAATCCACACATACATTACATGTCCATATCTAAGACTAATTGACATAATGGAAATGGATACAACCTTTTATATGCATCATCCTACTACTTGGTTCACTAATATAGAAGCCTATACATAGGTCTCATCTAAAGAAGGAATGTTAGTGCATCCCATACTACATCATGGGTCCTATCCTTTTACCAATCCACTACCATCTATGATGATAATCAAGCATCCCATACTACTTGTTATCCTCACTAGCAAGGGCATACGTATAATAATGTTCACAATAACTAAGGCTAGTTAGAAGATTTACACAACCCATTAACATTTCGGTCATCAAACCACAATTATGTTACATAGTCAAGATGTCTTATGTTTATACCATAGACCAAAGGCTAAGACATATACTATCAATCAGACAGACTAAATTAATAATCAAACTATAAATTCTACCTTAGCCAAATACCACATAGAAAACACACAACTCCTTTGATACACCAATACCAATAATAAACTCTTGATATGGGTAGATCTTGGCCTCCATCACTTGCATGCTACTATAAAAACCTATCTAAACCCTATAAGATTGGGTAGCTCCTAGTATCTATCCTTTGCATGCTACTAGTGAATTTCAAGCGAGCCTACGAAACTAGGTAGCTCTTGGAATATATCAGTTACATGCTACTAGTGAAAGCTAAATGACCCTATGAGATGGTTGGATACTTATTTTAATAGGGAACACTCCCTGACTCTTGTGACACTAGAGCAATGATAATGTTATCTATAATCAAGTAATAAGTTTAAAAAATTTGGTGATAACCTGAAGATGATTTGGACAACCTATGCTAAAAGAACAACCATCCTCTACATATACCCTTGTAGAGTCCCTCACTCAACCCTAGTTTTGATGCCAAGAATTTAGCTCCTATGGTGATCTCAATTCAACATTGTGAAATTAGAAGAACCAAGTCATGAATCTAAAAAATATTGGAAGGTTTTATACTCTAGCCAATTAATCTAGTTACATTACTTGAAAGGGATCTTGTAAAATATTCCATTATTTTATAAGTTTGTGCCCATCAATTTACCAACACATATGTAAAAATTTGAATCCATATAAGATGGTCTCTATCAAAAAATATCTATAAATCCATTCAAACTCATAAGGAATCAAATTCAATTTACTCCATTCAATTATTATTTGGAAGCACTTTGTTTAATAAACATCATTAAATCCGCATATATAATATTAAATAAAATTCCAACCATATTCGTAATACTTACCCTTGTGGTTGGAAAATTCTACCCATGAGAAATCAATCTTATTATCAACATAGATCTAAGTGTATATTAAAAGCAAAATAACCAACAAGGGTTGCTCACACCCATAAATAATAATGGTTTAAGTCAACGCCATCATTAAATACAAGTTAGTACATTTCGATAACTCAGGTCCATAGATAAATAAAAAACTCCTTCATAACTAAATCATGGCCAAGTTTATTGCAC
Source organism: Sequoia sempervirens (assembly GCA_007258455.2). Classification (NCBI taxonomy): domain Eukaryota; kingdom Viridiplantae; phylum Streptophyta; class Pinopsida; order Cupressales; family Cupressaceae; genus Sequoia; species Sequoia sempervirens. Next base: position 22,927 of record VDFB02267751.1, read on the forward strand.
CCTTATTTCTTGGAAGAATAGACCTCCCTAATGTATAGGGGATAACTATATATTCTATAAATATCATGGAGCTAATACACCAAGCCATGGATCTTAGATACATTCTCCCAAATTCATGTCAAGATAACCATAATGATAATGACTACAAGTTCATCCAATGTTGGAGTAGATTTTGGAAATCCAAACAACCCAAGCCTCATAATAGATAATCTTGATGACAGTGAGTTGTCTTTCCTTTTCTTAGACTTATATATAGATGAAACATATATATATGAAGGCAAGTTCACAACCATCCGCTACAATTCTTAGCTTCAAGGTGAAGCATACTAAGGAGGAAAAGATAATAAAGTTTAGGAAAAAAACCCAAAATATGGAGTTATCCCCTAAACCATCCCCAATAGACTTGGATCATAGGGGCATACTTCACTCATTGTCTACATACCCACTTCCAAATGGGATCAAAGTAACATGTAGTAGTGCAAAACTATATATTTCAAACTTAGTGAAATTTTAGTGATTAGTAGACTCTTATTATCTTGCAATTTTCTAAGGTTAGTTTTAAGTATTCAAAAGAATCATCAAGCCTCTCCTTAGAAGTATGAGGATCTATTCTTATGCAAGAGACTTGGAAAGGATTCTAAGAAAAATACTAAGTCAAGTTCAAGAAAGAGCTAGTTCTCTAAGCATTTTTTCATGAGATTTTCAAGATTGAATACTAGGATACCTTCTTTAGAGAAAATCATGGAGATAAATAAGCCATGATTGTTGCTAATATGTCAAGCGAGTGCCTAGTCAAGAAGAGGTTAAGTACTACATTCAAGATTAATTTAGGAGGCTCTTCCCCCTCAACCCCTGTAAGGGAATTTCCCCTTGACCCCATGGGGAAGAACTACCCCCAATTCTTGTAAGAAGTAGTATCCATTAAAATCGTTGATTTTTGCCACCCCTCGGGCCCCTAATTTTCCATAAGAATTTATCATGATGTAAAAAAATTACCAATACATTTTTTTAGAAGGAAATGTTCACTGATAGAAATTAATATTTTTTACCAAAAATAAAATTTTTTTGCTAGGACTTCATATATATTTAAGGGGGGTTTTGTAAAGTTGTCGTTGATGCATCTTTGCATTCTTGCATTGATTTACTTCTCCCTAAGTTGCACGTAGGGGGGGTGTTGGTGTAAATAGGGGTATTACCATTTTAATTTCCCTTATGTAATGTGAACAAAGCATATTATCTAACTATAACATTAGTTAAATCCTATTCACATATGCTTACATGAACTATGAATTTTTTGGATTGAAACTATGTATTTTTTGAATCAATCTTTCAGATCAAACTCCATGATCCATCATCAGGATAATATGAATGAAACAAGAGAAAAAAATAATAGAATGAGATAGCAGACTTAAGAGGATAAATAGGTGAGGGAGTTGAGAGGACTGGAGGCACCACACTAAATGCCCTGTCATGCAAACCCCAAAGGACAACAACTATGGTACAATTTTTTTTTTTATAAAGTAAACATATAAAGTACTATTACACATTATTACATTACATGATACGAGTTCAATCACCTAATTCCTTTTGGGTACACAAGGTAACATTACGAAATATAACCCATAACGAAAAGATAAATGAAATTCCAAAATGCATTAGTTAAGTCCATTCATCCATCATAACTATAACATTGAAGCATACACAAGAGATAGACCTTTTATGAACAAGATCAAATCTAATTAATAACAATACACATATATATACAACATGCTTTGATGATCCCACAATAGTGGTTTACAATTTTTGGCCAAACTGGACACTAAAATAATTTTTTTAACTAAATCTTCACTTTTGGGCACCTATAGAGGCTAAACTGTGAGGAATTTTAAGATGATGCAAACTAGAGTTTCATGTAATTTTGTCTATAGATTCTAAATATATTTTTTTCAAAATTTTTGGAATCGGATTGCACTTCTTTTTCCATCTCCCTCGAAAACTAGTTTTTTTTCAAAAAACAACATTTTAAAAAAGTGATGCTCACCATATAATGCATAACTTTTTTTCCATGAAGGATAAAATTCTAATTCTTTCGAATTTAGATTTGTAACTCTAATATCTAGTGCTTCCACTTGGTTAGATTTTTTTTATTGAATATTTTTCTTTAATAAAGTTTTAGAGTCAAACCAATTACAATTCAGACATAGTGCGACCATATAACACGTAACTTTTTGTGTATGTATCGAAATTCAATTTTTTTTTTGTTGGATCAAAGACTTCAATATATGGTGCACTCATATTTTTAAATTCTTTTTTTGATAATATTCTATTTTTCCACACGTGCAGTACACAGAGCTTTATTTTCGGTGAAAAACCTACATTCACAAGAAATAAACAATAAATATAATAATCAAATTAAATTTAATTAAAATTAGAATTTCTTGGAAGCTTATAATAAGGACTACATACTTACAAATTTTTTTTTTTAAATGAATTCATTTGATCCCCCAAAAGGTAAATCGAAAGTCATTTTTTATCAGCATTTTGATAGGTGTAAAGGAGACTCTGTTGTAGGTATGGTTTAAAATTAGCGGGGTTATATCCAAGGGGACTTGGTCTAAGGTGGTTTGATCAAACCCTCTTCAATTGGAATCCTTTAAATGGAACTTTTCAAGGCTTAAATCATTATATTTTTTAAAAATATGTGATTTCAACAAAAATCATGATCTCCGAGAAAGTGTAAACCACTATTGTGGTAGCACCCACTTATAAGACGATAACCACTATCTTTTATCTCATGATTAAAATGATAAATTTATGCTTTATATCTACTTCTAGCACAATACATGAATCATATTCATGAGTTTACATCATAAACTTCCCAACATATGTGGGAGTAATACATCCATACAAGAGCATAACTAAAGTACAACATAAACATATGGCCATAAAAGAATCTTTGGATCAGGCTCCATCTGGAAGGCACTACACTGTACGAATGTTGATGGGGAACCCAACAGGGTGCGTAGCATGTTCCACCCGACCTCGTGGGTTTTAGAAAAACCCACCCACCATGCCAGGAGATGACAAGGAAGAATCCTCGACCAAGGATGTCCAACAAACAACAACAAGACTCAACTCCACACAAGAGTGACATGGAAATACATATACAAACACAACATCAATAGATTCCAAAATCATAACATCAATAAATCACAAAACATAACATCAATAGACTACCAAGCGTAGTAAATCTCAACTGATGTACATGCGAGTCATTAACCATCCCGCCAACAATCACATTCACAAATACTTGTTAAAACAGGTACAACCCATGCATAGGAACCATAACCGCGATTACAATAAAAAATTTCCAAATCCAAAATCAAATGATAAATACATTATTCAGTAAACTACCTCATGCCTCAGGAAGTCTAAAGCCAAATTAACTCCTAATGTGGTACTATGACATAAAGGGTTCCCACATGCCTATACACCGATTTAAAGCCAAAAGAAATAACCCAAAGGAAAATAAAAAGAAAATCCAACTTTATCAAGAAATCCATCAAACCATAAATCATAACTTGACTGAAAAGCCATAATAGTATTGGGTATGTGTAGGATCATGATGGGCCAAAAACTGGCAATATGATGGGTATGTGTAGGGTATGTGGCTGATGACTTTTTTTTTACCCAAAATTGATGAAACGAAAAGAGTTTTAAAAGGAGATTCTCAGCTTTCCACCAGTATATATTATGATTTACTTTGAATTTAATAAATATTATTATTATTAATTTTCTATTTGAATTACGACTAAAGTCTCGATCGATAGGTGATTGAAAAATCTATATCTTTCAAATGGTATCAAATTTTTTGAATCTAAAACATGCACCATTCTATGCTTCGTATACTATAGGATTAAAAAGAAAAATTGAATTTCATGAATTTTGACCAAGTTAAGGTGGTCGGACATATAAATTTTTCTATTTTTAAAAATTTGTAATAAAAAAGTCACAATTAATTATTTGCTTGGAAAAATTACAAAAATATGCATCACATCGAGACATGAGTCCTCTACTTATATCTAAAATCTTATAAAAAATATTATCATTTTATTGTGGTTAGGGGTGGAAAACACCTACTTCTTATTTTTCCTTGAAATTTAAGTACTAATGCATTGAAATTTCAAATTTTCACCAAATAGATTTTTTTTCTTTTTAAAAAGCCTAGTAGTTTATAAACTACATTCAATTTTATACAGATTCTATTCTTACATATTTTTGAAATAATATAGATAACTTATTCAATTTTTTACGTCAAGTTTGCTAACTCTGATTTTTTTGAATTTTTTGCCACTTAAGGGCCTCTTTTTTCCATGATGATCCTTCACATACCCTATTCCAACTCATTTTTTAAAAGAAATACACTTGTAATTATGAAAACAAACTTCTAAATAAAACAGTTTGTTATATTTCATTCGCAACTAATCAATCTGACTAATCTCCATTTTCCATAATATAATTTTTGAAATAAATCTTGATAATAATTCTATTATATAAATTTTTCTTTTTCCATTAATAAATTATAGTCACATAAGTAATTTCAAAAACACAAGAAAGCAACATATATATATATTCTATTTATTTTTCCTCAGTTAAAAATTTTGGCTGATTGAGGTATTTATATGCCACTGTATACACACACACACAAATATATATATATATATATAAAATAATATAAACAAAGCTTTTACCCATACATAGCACACACAGTACAAAGGACTACACACAATAGTCCAAAGGACTGTTGTGGTAGTCACTTTGACTGCAACACAACCAAAACAAGCATGCAGTTGGGGAGGGGGGTATGGCCAAGGCCGAACCTCTCCACAGTGTGGATTCCAATGCCAAAAATTAACACAAGTTTGGTCCAATGAAAATTTCAAAAAATAATACTATTTATGGATATATATATACCCTTGTGGGAGTATATATATATATTCCCAAGCACATTTTTCTATAGAAATAGATAAATATATATATATATCTGAGTATGTATATCCATTTATTTCAGGAGGAATTCAATTTCTCATAAACAACCATTACAAACATATAGAATATTTCCAAAGGCTCTAAACAATAATTTATTTTCCTTTATCTATTACCTAGTAAATTGATATGAACACATTTATTCTAAAACCCTCAAATGATTTTCTTTTAGAAAAAAACATGTTTGCCATTACAGATTTAATAAGCAATTGAAAGATCAATAAAATAAAAAAAGGAACCTAAGTCTTGTGCTTGCCGAGAATTTGACGAAGCCTTCTTTTGATTCCCACCAGGATTTTCAAAAAACTCCCCTTCCTTCTGCATATCTTCTCCACCAATTTCTTCAATCCAATTCTTAGTCTACTTTTCTATTTAAAAGAGCTCTTTCGAGGAAACAATGAAAAGAGAAACAAAGTTTTAAGAGTAAAGTATTGTTACCCCTTTTGTAAAATTCCCCCCCATGCATCCAACCTCTTCCTTTTTTTTATTAAATAAAAAGATATCCTCTTCTATTTTTGAAAACCCAAAAATCAGAATGAAAAGGAAATTGTCTATTTCATCACCAACTTTCAACGAAATCTGAACATTCATTGGTCCTTTTAATTCTTCTCTTGATTTTTCCTTTTCGAACTGAAATCCTTAATTTTAATTTCTATTTTACTAATTTTCCTCTAACATTTAAATATTTTATTCTCTTAATTATTCTCAACTTGCTACTTTCATTAAATTATCCAAATGACAATTTTAAAATAATATTATTTACACTATTTATTTATTTATCTTTAATTTATTACATAACTTTTAATTTAATACTTTTAATAAAGCTATTCCAATAATTACAATAACATTTGTTTTTAATTATTTAATTATTTGAATTACATCATACTATTAATCCACCCAATGCATAACAACACCAACATTAAATAAATAACACAAATACACTCACAAAAGACAACTATCATATATAATACAGAAATAACCAAAGTCAAAGACGCATAATACCACTAAACACATGATGGGTTGACAAGCTTGGGACGGGGTGACTTCCTTGTCATCTTTGTTTCAAAATCATGCCCATTGGGATAATTTAATGCTCGCCCTATCCTGCCAAAGCAGGTGGAATCAAGACTTTATTCCTACAATTCCTACATACAAACAAGGTTGTGTACAACATATATATAATCAAATGCATCACATCATGAAGAAGGAATCACAACGTAGTAGGGCACTCATGAATAAGTGGTGCTACATTGTCCCCTCACCAAAGCTATAATAACAACTACAACATCAAGTATAAAGTAACATTGTTAAACTAAACTGATCACATCATATCATCATGAAATAATTACTAGT
>VDFB02267752.1:0-10073 GCA_007258455.2 Sequoia sempervirens
GTATATTCTGCACGACTCTTATAAACTGCAAAAAAGAATTACAATTTTGAGCCAAAAAAGAGTGATTTTGACTGTGTTTTTTGCTGTGCGATTTTTATAATTTTCAATCACGTTTTGCCCACAATTTATGCAGATCCACAACCCAAAAAAACTTAGCCACAATTTCCAACCCACAAAATTTGACAAATTTTCTTCAGAACATGATTGTGCCCTAGGCAACCTTGTGATCTCGTCTCACATTCACAACCTCTTCCTGACTTTCCTTGCAAGATCAAAACCAAACTTGGTGTTGACTATAGTAGCAATGTTGGAATAAGCAAAGAAATGAGATGAGAAAAAATGGCTTAAAATGGCTTACTCCACAAAAAATGGCAGCAACATCATGTAGATTAGAAATGCACCATCACATCTATCACATTTAGTGGTACAACATATTTAAAGAGAGTAAAACAGGCTCATTAAGAGCTACAACTACTACAACAACCTTATTTAATAATCTACACCTAACTACCCAAATACATACAAGTTTGAGTACACATTATTATTATACTAATAAGTAATATATAATTATATACTAATACAATATCATCTAATGTCAACTGCATATTTTCTTCCATGGGCATGTTGAGTGGCTTACAATCTGTCATTCCATATTTGCTTAGAATTCCACTGATATACTTGGATTATTGAATCACTTTAATATCAAATAGTAATTAAGATGGCCCAAATCTATCATTTCAAAACCTTTCATCAATTTTGCTTTTGCTTTTGTAGTGTACTTTTCACTATTTCTTATTACGAGTAGATCATCCAAATATACAACTATTTTTTCAATTGTCTTGACAAAATGAATTGCATCTTCATATTCAAAATGCTTGAAGTTTATGCTTAAGAGGTGTTTCATACCAAACTCTTTAGGGCTTGTTTCAAATCATATAGCTATTTGACCAACTTGCACACTTTTTAGTTTAGTCATGTAAATCATTTCTTTGAAATCATTGTTCAAAAAAGCAGCTTTCACATCAATCTGATGAACTTTTTGGTTGAGTCATGTAAATCAATTCTTTGAAATCAATATTCAGAAAAGCAGTTTTCATGTCAATTTGATGAACTTTCCATCTGTTTTGTGCTACCAAATCCAATAAAACTCAAATGGTTGTCCATTTCATTACACAAAGGTCTCCTCATATCCCTTCTTTTTGAGCATATCCCTTAACAACAAGCCTTGCTTTGTGTTTGTTTCAAAAGACCCACTTGCAACCAATGGGTTATAATTGAATGGAGGATTAACCAACTCCCAAGTGCCATTCTTGACCAAGGCATCGTCATATTTAGTTTTCATTGCTTTTCTCCACACATCAAGCTTGTTAGCTTGTTTGAAAGTGTTGGAAATTTGGTGCTTTCTGAAGGTTGGTGCCTTCAACCCCTTGGATAGGTTGGTGCCTATCTAAACCGTTGTGGATTCGTGACATCGTTTAACCGCCTCCCGTGGATCTTGTGTAAATCTGGTGTTTGTATCAGGCGTTAACAGGTCAATCTTTTGGCGTAATGGAAAAACCATTGCAACAAATGGTATCAGACCAAGGTCACAGGTTCAAATCCCGTGATCACACTGGGGGGAGGGGGGATTGTTGGAAAGTTGGTGCTTTTTGAAGGTTGGTGCCTTCGTCCCCTTGGATGTGTTGGTGTACGTTTTATCATCCACCGGACACACAGAATAAAATGTCCAGAGACACTCTATCCTCTCTTGAAAAACCACCACGTATGCTAAGATTGCGAGAAGATCATATGGCGATTCCAAGGTTTCTTTAGTTAGGTCTTGACGTGTGGATAAGCTCAATGGGCGTTGTGATTTGCTGGTAATAAACAAGGGGACTTATGTTAAAGAACTTTTCACAAGTTTGGGACTTAGGCAGATTTATCATTAAAGGCTCTCTTCAATTAGGACTTTCAATTTGGATCTCAAAAAAAATGGCAAAAGGATAAGGGTTCAGAGGGATCTATTCTACGCCTAAGAATTTAAGAGACAGTAAGGATTCGGTGAAAGGGATAAACCACTTTGTTTTACGCCTCCTGGCACGGACAACATCATAGAGTGGGTGCAATCTTTAGCAGGTGTGATAATGATTTTCGGTTACCGAATGAGGCTGAAGTTAAGCTTCCACGATTATAAGCTCAGGATAACTTTACGCATCGAATGCAAATCATCCATTCGAAGAAAGTATGAGCAATACTTCACCATTGCATCGATACGATCAATCTCTCATTCTCTTAACCAACTTTCAAAGCAAATTCTATTTAATCTAATTCTAACTTTAATCTATGACGGAAGAAGATATGCAACCTCACTTACTATTTGACAATAAAAGTTATTCAAAGCAAATCATGCATAAGAGCTTTTATTATTCGAAATAGTCTCAATGCAATAATCTCATACTCTGTCTCCACACATTACAAATGAGGGGGCGAGCTCAATTTATAGGCTCCCCAATTACAATTCAATGGCCAAGATTGATTTCAAATAGTAGAATTACAAAATAAAACCCTGGTGGGTTTGTCACTTCGACAATGAGAAAATTTCATTTGAGGGGCACTTACCCCTTTTTTCAATATAAATCTACAATAAAATAGAATGTTATTTGTATTGATTTGAACAATTTGATTGGTTGGAAGATGACGAGGAGCCACCTCAGCGTGTTGGATGTCTTCCTTGGTTGCTTCGTTTTTCTTCCACGTGCTTGCCTTAGAATATTTTTCCTGCCGATGACTCTGTCCGTTGTGCTTGTCCCTTCCTAGCTTTGATCTTGGATTCCTTTTGAGACTTTGATTTGCCTATGCCTATCTGGAATCTTTGAGAGTCTGGAAGTCTTCTGGAGCAAATTATGCGGACTTGAAGTTGGTTGCTGAACCCTCACCTTGAGCAGTTGATGTTGTTCCTTTAGTTTCCTGCTGAATTCTCAGTTGTCTTTGGTATCTAGTAATAAGTCTGTTTGGAACCTCTTCACATACTGTCAGTTTTGATTGGAAGTTTGTTTTAATTCTTGAGGGAGATGAAATCCCTCAAGAAGTTGCTTGGTTAGCAACAAATGCAGGATTGTAGACGAAATCCTTCCAAGATGTCTAGATATTCTTTCAAGTGTCTTGAATTTGGAGAAGAATGCCCCTATGCTTTCGCCATGATGGAGGAAATTGGAATTTTCTCTATGAAGTATTTCCCATACTTAGCCAAATTTTGGCTATTCAAGTTCATTTTGTACCACCTTCACACGGACTATTCAACATTTAGCCAAGGTTTTTTGGATAGACTTTGCAATAGTTTTCTTCAATTTAGATTTGGCTTGTGCTATGTAGAATAAATTCCATCCTTGGACAAGGATTTTATTCACTTCCACTTTATTTTCCTCTTCATCCTTCCTGTTTTCCGTCCAACACTTAGTGAATTCTTCTCCCCAAGGTATCAACACTTAGCCAATTTTCTCATCCTCTCCTTGGGCGGACTTCACATGAGCTTGGACGTTTTCTCTCTCGGCCTAAGTCGGACTTCAAGCCACTTTGGATAAACATCTCTAGGGATAAGTCGAACTTTCTCTAGTGCTTACCATCTTTTCTCTTAAATTGGGGAAAAATTTCTCAACACTTTTACATTTCTTTTCTTGGTCTAGGTCGGACTTTGCATCATGTTTGCCATTGTACTTGGCGGATCTTATGGATGTTCGGACATACCTTCTCCAAGCAAAGTCAGACTTTGTAAAGATTTGGACATGATGTGCTTGGGCAAAGTCAGACTTTCTTGTGCCGTCCACCCATTGAACAAGGTCGGACTTCACTGGTGCCTTTCCAAATTTTTGAATTTTTACTTAGCCAATTCTTTGAGTTTCCTTTGCTAGGCGGACTTCATCAAGCCTGGGACAAGTGCATGGCGGACTTTGAGAACTTCTTTCCATTTATCTTCCCAAGGTAAGGCGGACTTAGAGATTTCTTGCCAAGAGATAGGTCGGACTTTCCACTAAGCTTGCCATTTTTCATCTCCCTTCTAGGCACTTCATGCCTTAGAATATTTTCCACCATGATTGAGGGCGGATTTTGGACTATCTTTGGACACTTCTCTAGGTGGACTTTGCCTCATGCTGGACATCTTCACCTTGGGCGGACTTGAAGCTTGCCTTTCCATCCATTATTTTGTCCAAGGCATTTCATATTTTTAAGTATTTGGAAATAAATTATTAAAATATTAAAATATTTTAATTTATTTCCAACCTGTTCGTGCTGGACCCATGGCTATTTTGATCTTCTCTTCATTTTCTTTGGCCAAAAGTTTATTTTCCAATTTTATTCCCAATTTTGTCTAGCCAAGCCAAAATTTTAGCCATTCCGTCGATAAATGTTATGCCAGATCCTTATTTTTCCCTGCCATGGCAAATTTTTTATTGCACTGAGCTTATTTTCTTCTGCCAAAGTCAATTTTTTTCTTGCTCAGACAAATTTCTCTAGGCAAAATCTTTGTCTGGATGTCTTTATTAGGCGAATTTCCATGACGCTTGACAAATTTTATCCCTTCTGGCCAAGGGCGAGTTCTCCTTTCCCTTTGCTTTGTGCACCTTTTCTCTGTATACTTGACCAAATTTATCCAATTTTGTCTAGACATCCAAACTTTAGGCGAATTTTTTCTTCCCTCTTCCTTTCATACTAGGCGAACTTCATTTTATTCTTTGCCATAGCCTAGGCGGACTTCCTTAAGTCTTTGCCATCTTCCATCAAGGTATGGCGGATTTTCTACTAGGCTCACCTTTCATACTTAGCCCAAAATTCACATTTCTCCTCTTGAAAATGTCAAAATACTTGGCCAAAATTCAATTTTCCTTCCTTTTAGACCTCTATACTTAGGCAAATTTTCGGATTTTCTCCTTTTAGGCACCAAACACTTAGCAAATATTTAATTTTTTTCTCTTCTATGCCATGGCGGACTTCCCAAGTGTTTGGCCAAGTGAAGGGCGGACTTTCCAAGGTCTTTGCCATCTTCTATCAAGGTTGGGCGGACTTTGGACATGTCTTGCCAAAGCTAGGTGGGGTCTGAAATTTCTTTGCCAAGTCCCACTTTTTAAGAGCCGACCCCCTTTAAGTCCTTGCCATTCCTTGCTATGTCCCACTTTTTAAGGGCCGACCTCTTCAAGTCCTTGCCATTCTTCGCTACGTCCCACTTTTTAAGGGCCGACCTCTTCAAGTCCTTGCCATTCTTTGCTACGTCCCACTTTTTAAGGGCCGACCTCTTCAAGTCCTTGCCATTCTTTGCTACGTCCCACTTTTTAAGGGCCGACCTTTTCAAGTCCTTGCCATTCTTTCTTACGTCCCACCTTTTAAGGGTCGGCTTTATGATGGCTAATCCTTCCTTCTTGATGGCGAACTCTCTAATGGCTGAACATGTTCTTTTGAAGGCGAATTTTCCAGACTTATACAGAATTTCATCATGTATTCTATGCTCTTTTGGATGATTTTGGTAGTTTTACCTCAAAATCCTTGATTTTCAATTTGATGTGAGGGTTGATTTTCCTCAACTTTTTGCTTGCTTTTCCAGATTTTTCACTTGATTTTTCAGTTTTCTCTTTGATTTTTCAATGATTTTTCGATTTTTTGATTGATTTTTGGATCTAAAGATGGAAAGTTGACTTGTTGACCAAGGTTGACTTTCTAAAAATAGAAAAAGCAAAATCCCTAAAAAATAGGGAATAGTTTGGTCCAAAATGCCAAAAATGGAGCTTTCGAAAAAGCAAAAAAGCAGAATCCCTAAAAAATAGGAAGTGTCAGAATTCATCCATTGGATAGTCATTTTTCCTGCAACAGCCCTTCTAAGCACTTTTGTGATGTTTAGGCACTGATTCAAGCATGGATTCTCAACTTGGCTCAGATGATTCTCAAAAGACTGACTTGAAACTCTCAAAATGATGACCTCATTGTAAAAAGACAAGTGATAAGCAGTGTTGAAGCCAAGGCAAAAAATAAGCGGTCCCCATTTGCAATGGGCGATGTGGGGAAAGATCTGCTGGATGGGTTGGCTTTGTCAACCGCCATGGATCCGTACAAAAGCAACTTACGCACCTCCCGTGGATCTTGTATAAATTTGGTGTTTGTATCGGGTGTTAATAGGTTGATCTTTTGGTGCAACGGAAAAGCCATTGCAATAGAAAGAAATTGGTTCTAAATTAAAAGCAATATTGATTTCTTCTTCTAAATGCCCTCCCTAGGTAAGTTATGCTAGTTGAATCTCTTCTGGGAATTTTCTTCTTGTTGTTTGGCTTTCTATGCACTTCTAGTGTATGTTTTCCAAACTTCAGCAAGTTTGACTTCTTTCAATGTCTATGTGCCCCATTTTGGCATCCATTTATATGTTACTTGCAAAGATTCATCCCTCATTTTCTTGATCTAAACCTCCTTAATCTGGTGGTTATTGATCTTGAAACAGTTTTCATCTTCTAATGAAGTTTCAATTTCTTCCTCAAGGGGAGTTTATTTTTCAATTATTGGAGGTCAAATAATTCAAAACTATATGTCCCATCTTAATGTTTGGAATCTCTATATCATTCTCATTGAAAATATCAAAATTTGCAAATTTTTCAAGTCAAATCAATTGTTGATCAATGCTAGTTGTATACTTTGTGGTTTCACAAGAACAATCTATAGGCCTTTGAGGATCATAAATATCCCACAAGGATGCATCTTTTACTCTGATGGTCCACTGTGTTCTTTTTCTCCTTGGGAATCAATGTATAGCTGAACTGATGGAAGATGACCATGTAAAATTTGATATGTAGACTTCATCCAATGAGCTACTAAAGGTGACATATTGCAAAGACATATTGAGCTACTTGTGCCCAAAAATGTAATTTTACACCTTTGAAAGATAACATTGTTCAAACTATATTCATCACAATTGTGTTCATTCTCTCAACAATTCCATTTCATTCAGTGTGAGGGACTGTGAGATGATGCTTGATCCCATTTTTCTCGAGATAGTCTTCAAACACCTTTGATGTGAATTCACCACCATTATTAGTCCTTAGTGTGCCAATACGGGATTATGTATCATTTTCAACCATTGTTTGAAGCTTTTGGAAAATTTCAAAAGCTTTCAATTTTGGTTTCAAAAAGTAGATACAAGATATTCTATTGTAGTCATCAAGGAACAACATGAAGTAATTATTATCACTAGCACAAAAACTGATAGTGGACCACACAAATCAGAGTGGATTAACCACAACTTTCTTTTTTGATCTCTAATTTGGATTTTGATATGTCTCTCTTTGTTTTAGGCAAAGTTAGCACACCTACAACACCATTCTTTTGCATTGTTCAAATGTTGTCATAGTTGGTATGCTCAAATATTGCATACCACAAAAGACTTGTTTACATTCATCCTTCAATGATGTGAGCAATGTTTCTTTGAATTAAAGGCTCACCTTGAGTTTCAACAACTTTCTTTCCTCGAATCTAGTCAAAACAACAGTATTTATTGTATTTGCTTTTGATTATTGCATCTCCATTATCTAACAAATGAAGTGACCTTGTTGTTGAATGAGCACCAAGGAAAATCAGTTTCATTTCAATTGAGGAACGTACATGACTTTATCAAGAATGAAATCTAGAAATCCTCATTTCTTGAGTCCAATTGTCCCTTTTCCTTTAGTTGCCAAATTTGTTTTGTCTACCAAATTTGTAAGATAACATCTTTCTTAATGAAACTCCTCAAAGAAGTCCCTTCAAAAAATCATGTATTGTATGGCACAATTGACATAATCTAGGGCCCAAGCATCATCCCAAGTTGAATTCATTTAGGCACAATTGACATAATCTAATATATGGAAAGCACGTATTCACTTGCAAATTGAGTTGAATCTAATTTAAAGATTCTCTTATTTCCCTTATTTGCTTCCATTTGTTTTGACAGGTCTCAATCTGCCATGATGTTTTGCATTCATGAGGCTCATGGCTCCTTTTTCTATCACATCGTTTGCAAAACAAGTTTTGCCAATCATTTTGGTATTCATAGTGTTGAACATTGTTTCTGCCGATTTTGCCTGCTCATCCTCCGAGATGACTGTTCAAATTCTACAAAAGACTAATATCGATAATAATAATATAAAATATTATTATTACACATTTACCATACCCTAGGATTATATATATAATAATATTACATGGTTTAGCTACCTTATATTCAGCCAATTGTATGGTGATTCAATTATACCCTTGTGAGCACAGGTGGAAGGTGTATAGTGACCAAGCAGGAGGTAGAAACCAAGTGAGAGCTTTGGGCTAGGAGGAGTTGGCTCATCAATGAGAATGGACGATGCCAACGTAGTTGGATGAATAAACACTCCTTGGGTGACTTTTTGAGGATGTGGCAATGTCCCCATTGCAAAGTGTCCTACCTAGGAATTCCAGTTATTGTCAGTGTTGGACTATGTTGGAGTGCACTTAAAGATAAAAGAGAATGTGTAGATTTAGTAAGATTGATTACATGTGAAATTGTGTGTATTATATGTTCCCATTTATGAAATTGGTATAACACAACATTTTGTTTGGAATTTAGAAAAGCATAATTACATTCCTAAATTAAGTGAATTACTTGGGTGACATTGTATTTGTTTTATTGCATTATCTAAGAGGAATGGTTATTTATTAGTTGATTCCTTAAGTGGAATGATTAATTAGTCTTTGTATTATTATTGTATTCCCAGTTAGGGTAAGGATAGGGTCATCCTGATCTAACCCATGTACCTACTATGAAAACTTAACTAGTAGGGTAAGTAAGGGATAGGGCCACCCTTACCCAAACTAGCAACCTAACCACTTCCAAAGTTGATCATAGAAACAAAAAAGTAATCATGTCTCTAGTTATTTAACTTTTTGGGAATTGTGGGTCACCCTTCTCTCCGTTCCTACCCAGCCAATTCTACCAATAAATCAGTAAATGACTGTTTGATTCTTACCCATTCAAAACCAAGATTCTATGCATGTATGTGTGCATTTATTTAAGTATGCTATTAATATATATTTATATAAAAAATAAATAAATATATATATATCTCCGTTATTTATATTGTGTATCAACACTTCTTCCCTCTCTGCCTCCCTCCCTCTCTGTCCCCCTCCCTTGCTCCGTTTATGAATGGGTGAGTATAAATATATTAGTGTATGGAGGGCAACCTTGCATAGAACCTTATATGCATATATTGCTAATTTTCCAAGCTTGGAACAGGAAAGTCATTTGTTAAAAAGTGATCCAAAATGGCCAATTCAGTACAGGGCCAAACATTTTGACCCAATCACACTCAAACAACCAAACCCACACAACTAATTTGTCAAAGTTGAGCAAAACCAACAAGGCAAGAGGGTGACAAGCATTAGGACAGACTAAAACAACTGAATTGAACTTAACAAGATATCACCGAAAATATCCAAACCTAGGAACCTGGTGATAGGTTTGGCATATGAGGAACTGGTTAACTAGTTTCTGCCAAACAAAAAAAAAAAACTTTGACACCTACTTAACTTGCCCAAATGCAATAAGAGAGGCTCTGAATAGCCAAGGCAGAAGCCCCATTTTCCCTGCTTCTCAGTCGAGTGACCCATGGGAAAATCATAGGGGTTTTGCTCTTAGCAAACTCATCATAAGTAATCTAAACGGGATCAGTGGTACTGATGAACTATGACAATAAAGGACCTGAACAGCTGAGAAAGAGAGAAATGTCTCTTTTCCCCACTGTTCAGATTCATCCTCACAAAGCGTGACCACAATATCCCAAAAACAAGAGAAATGACTCGTCTTCCCTACAGTTCAGCTGCATCTTAACAAAGTGTGACCACAATAGCCCAGAATCAAAGAGAAATATCTCAAGTTCCCCCCTGTTGAGCTGCATTTTCCCAAAGTGCATACCCAACATTTGGTGTACTAAAATGTAAGCATAACCATGTGTGTGAGTCACATGTACAAGCATCTAGATATGTATTTTTGGAGCAGTCTAAGAAGTGTGAAAGTTAAGTTATAAGTAGTGAATTAGTGCATATAAAGTTGAAAG
>VDFB02267753.1:0-45561 GCA_007258455.2 Sequoia sempervirens
TAGTACTCTATATACATTGCACAAAGTACATGATCAAGAAACATACTTCCGCAGGATGCGATTGTCTGCAAGCTTGTGCATAGACCATGGCGAACGTGGATTGTGGGGTGACTTGTTTTGCATTCACTGGATATCCAAATGGTTAAAAATACAAATAAGCCTCTGGTCATTGACAACATCAAGAAAGTACTTAGATTTCAATGATTTTGGATATACAAAATCAGTCTCTATACTGTTCCATGATACAAACCCTTTGGCTAGACATTTTGAGCCGCTTCTAAGTATCAAAGCCCAAAATCTAACTCGCCTATGCTCAACAAGCTTACTCCAACTTAAAAAGTTGATCAGAAATCGTCCACAATACAAAAATACTTACTTGACCAAGCCACATGCTTTGCCTAAAAACAAGGAAAATTTGATGCCATTTGTCATAGCAAACAATTTTAAACATAAATCAGCAATAAGACTTAATCACCTGAAGAACTTGATTAGAAAAGAAAAACAAAAAAAAAGTGTACCTAGCAGCCCAAAGAAAAAAAAAACATTGACACCAATAGAAATTTATAAAACAGCAATACAAGATACACCAAAACACTCATGTGCAATTTGCCAAGTGCTCTGTTTCAACAAGGACATCAGGATTTTCAAAGAAAAACAAAAACAACTATACTGTGAACTAGTACAATCAGATTCCTTACCATTCACAGATCTCATATGCAATGTATGCTACTTTGCATTGAAATAGTCCACTATTCCAAAGTATGCTACGCCATAGAAAATAAGAACTAACAGACCATTGTGCTATGTGCAAAACTTAACTCCTCTAGAAGAACGACTTGTCTCACTTAGAATTGCATTTGCACAGATTTGGGAACTAGGGTTCAAAAGGTCTCAAATAGGCATAACAGGTTCTATTATAAATGTCCCTGTTGACATGAACATTGTACAAAGAGCATTACCACAATCAATTAACAACACACAAACAATTGTTGTTTCATTGAAAAGATGCTTAAAATACAAAAATGCATTTCAAAAAGGCATGGTGCGCCCAAATGTCATCATGCAAGCTTTGACTCAATTAACAAGGACACCATTATACAAAATGCACAAAGTCCACATAAACCAAGATTGGCAAGAAGTTCTCCAATGCACTAAGGAAAACGAAGCCAATAGTCCACAAAATACAAGTGAAACAGAATCAGACAGTGAAATGGAAAATGAAAACCCATCAGAAACATTGATACATGGATTCACTGAGTCTAGAAGTATCCATAACATGGAGGACAAGATTATTGAAATTGCACCTGCAGAGCACAAGTATCCAATTGGAATATTTAAGGACATTTATGCTGAAGAAATGAATTTCCCAACTTTATTCTTTGGCAAGCCACGTGATAATGACATTGTAAAAAACTTTACGTATCAGAAAATAATACGCTGGGAGCTCTTACAGTCACAAAGACAATTTGCATATCATACAACAAACATTTTTTTCAAAGCTATAAAGGTTCTAATACAACAAGTACTGTCCACAATGACAATAAGAATCCGCAAGGGCCAGTTAAAAGGGTGGAAGCTATTTGCGAAAGACGTTAAAAATAAACCAAACCTAGAATTTCTTAAATCAGATATTGGATATGTTAATTTCAAAAGAATAAGAATCTCTCCAGACTATTCACAACAACTTAAGAAAAATGTATTTGCTATGATTCGACAACTAGGACCACCGACATTTTTCATCACTTTCTCTAGTGCTGAGCAAAATTGGGATCCACTAATTCAAACATTACAAGAGCTGCACAATCTACACCAATTAGCACAAAACCGTCAAGAATCTAATCACCCAACACACATTGACAAATTTGAACTAATCAAGAAAGATCCTATCACTTGTGCACGTTACTATAAACATAGAATCAATGCAATTAAAAAATTGATACTTACAGATGACTCTTTCTTTGGAAATGTCATTGATTACTTCTCAGTCACTGAGTTCCAAAATCGAGGAAATGAACATGATCATTTTCTCATATGGGTTAAAAATGCACCAATCTACACAGAAAATAACAGCACAGACGTCATAGCTTTTGTTGATAAGTATATTACCTGCGACACTCAAAATTTGGAACCTGCTTTGGCAATGTTACACAAACACCATCATACAAAGAAATGCAAGAGATCAAGAAATAAACTTTGTAGGTACAATTTTCCTTTCCCACCAATGCAAAAGTCAACTATACTTTTACCAATAGTCCAAAAGACTGAAGCGATAACTACAAATGCCACTTATATCTTCTCAAAACTCCAAAAAGCAAACTATGACGAAACTTTCACTTTTCAAATGTTCTTAAAAGAATTAAACTTAAGTGACAATGAATACATTGAAGCTTTGAGCTCAACATTAAACAAGCCCACGCTTTTCTTACAAAGAAAACCATCACAAATATGGAACAATAGTTTTTCAAGGAAGATTCCAGAACTTTGGAAGGCTAATACAGATGCACAATTTGTCCTAAATGCATATGCTGCTGCTATGTACTGTAGCTCATATATTGCAAAAGTAGACAAGTCAATGACATATGCATTCAAAAGAATACGTACAGACCACAAGCAAGACAATATTGATGCAATACGAATGGTGAGTAAACTTGGAAATGCCATGCTTAACTTGCAGCAAATGTCATCACAACAAGCTGCACATATTGTTCTGTCATTGCCATTAAATTACAGTTCAAGAAAATGTATATTCATTGATACGCGATCTGACAATGATCGTACATTTATACTCAAATCTGTTAAACAATTGAGCAATGAGCCAGATGAATTAGAAAACGTTCTTGCAAAATCTATTATAGACTACTATTTAAAACGCCCTGAAACAATGGTGGACATATGTCTTGCAGAATTTGTTTCAAGATACAACAAATACGGTGCTAAAATTGAACCAAAGGCCAAACCCAATGTTATATGGTTTATCAATTTCAACAAACACTTTGATTTAGAGAATCATTGTAGAGAGAAATTGGTTCTCTATGTTCCATTTACCATTAATGAGCATACACTAAAACAAAACTTTGATTGTTGGGAACATGCATACATGTATCATGGACAAACCATTCAAACAAACAGTGCAAAGTTTGTCCACAGCCCAAACTCCGCATGGGGTGACATTGACAAAGCTATAAATGATCTTCAGTCTCTTGAAGATGAAAAGCTTATTGACCTGCCAATGCAAGCAAAGCTTTCCCAGAAAGAACTATATGACATTCAAACAGACCTTCCAAACATAGGCCATTCTAACCCAAATACCACATACTCCAATGGATTTCAAATTGCAAAGCACCCACAGATTATAGATAACAATGAATACTACAAGTTAAGACGAATGTTAAATAAAGAACAACAAGCAATTGTTAACGATGTTCTCATAAAAAAGATGAAAAATCCACAAAAGCCATTGCACTTGTTTTTGACTGGAGGAGCTGGAACAGGGAAGACTTTTACAGCAAAAGCCATCTACCAAGCTCTCATTCGCATGTATAGCAATTCTGTTGACAATAATCCAGACAAACCCAAGGGCTTATTAACTGCATATACAGGTAAAGCAGCATATAACATAGGGGGATTCACATTGCATTCAACATTTCACATACCTTTTAATACGTCAGAATTCCTGCCCCTGAACACTAAAGTACTTGACACTATGTCAAAGCACTATGATCAATTGCGTATACTTCTTATAGACGAGATATCATTAGTTGGCTCAACATTTCTACGGTATATTGATAGAAGACTACGGGACATAATGCAAATGCCTACAGCATACTTTGGGAACCTTGATACCATATTTTGTGGTGACCTTTACCAGGCACAACCTGTCCTTGATTCTGTGGTTTTTGATAATAGGCCTACTCCAATTGAATTAATGCCTTATAGTTTCTGGAAAGACCACATAAAATGCTATTCATTGGTGACTACCATGAGACAAAAAGATGAAATATTTATTTCAATTCTTAATAGACTACGAGTAGGCATTCAGACAACTCATGACATAGACTATATCAACAAAATTTTCTTTCGTCCTGTACCATTAGATCCATTGCTTCCGCACCTTTTCTATAGGAGAGTAGACGTTCAAGCACATAACAACAAAATGCTATCAATCATTCCAACCCAAATGATTGTGCTAGATGCGATAGATGAAGTTAACGAGGACCTTAATGCAATACGAGTGTATAGTCACACAACAACACTTCCATCACAAATATGCTTGAAACCAAACATTCTTGTTGAGCTTTATGCAGGCAATTACAATGTTCAAGATGGCCTCGTCAATGGTTCAGATGGAATTTTTAAAGCATATACATCACAAAACAATATTGATATTGTTTGGATTAAATTTAATGACCCATCAATTGGACATCACCAGCGCACAAAACTAGCACATTGCTATTCTACTATCATTGACAAAGACTGGGTGCCTATACAACGCATTGCTAGGCCAATCCAGAAAATAACAATAAACAAGAAAATTACAACTAGAAAACAATTCCCAGTACAAGTAGCATGTGCACGAACCATACATCGATCCCAAGGATTAACAATGGAAGCCTTGGCTTTTGATCCCACAGGCATTAGACAGCATGGACTAACCTATACAGCTCTGTCACGAACAAAATCAGTAGAATCATTGTTCCTGTTACAACCTTTAACTGCAAAAAACTTCAAAATTAAAGACAAAATACAACTAGAAATGTCTCGTCTTCAGACATGTGCACAATGGCAACTTGATAATCTAGACACATGTTCAAAAAACAAATCACATTTGCTCCTGTGTACATTGAACACTCGCAGCTTAAGAGCACATGCATAAGACATTGTCAATGACTATGGCATAATGCAATCTGATATCTTGTGTCTTCAAGAAACACATATGCATCCCTTTGAGCTAAATACCTTGCTGCAGAATTTTGATAGCTTCTCTGTACATAACATACATGGCATAGCAACTTTAACCAGGAAACATTTGCTCTTGTCAAAAACAGCACAACATGGAACTTCAAATATTGAAGCTATCACATTAACAATAATGCTATCTAACAATGAACTCAATGTTTGTAATATTTATGCAAGACCTGCAACTGCCATAGATGAAGTAATTGCAATGTTGCAAACAATTATTGGGTCCACAAATTCAGAAAACATGTTGTACATTTTAGGCGATTTTAATGTTGACATGTCTATAGAAAACAGAGACAAAAAAATGCTTCACAGTTATATGCAACACAACAACATACAATTTATTTTGAACCAACAACACAGCATAGGAAATTCAGTCATTGATCACGTTTGGTCTAACATAGCTACAAATATATGCTCTACCTATATATCAGAAGCATATTGGACTGATCACAATCCAATTTTCCTAAAATTGCATGTTGCACAATAGACAAATTCAACTTTATAGAACTTATAGCCTTATATCACCTTTATGCACTGCAATGTCTTTTCCAATACTATATCCATTATTTGCAGGAGATCTATGGATGAAACTAAAAGGCAGGAAAAGCAAATACAAACCACACAAGAAGACTTAGTACAACGGTAGAGTGCCCATAGTATTATTCCTTCATACTCATTCGCCCAAATCATAAATATTCAAATAACATTGTTCCAATTCTTTGCAGAACACCAAAAGATGTATCAAAAAGACAAGCCAAACAGGTGCAAATTACACAAGAAGAATCAGCACAATGGTATAGTACTTCGTTCTACAGTGTACTGCCAGCTGCCCAAGCTGCTAATATAAAATTAGCATTTTACTGACCCTATCCTTGTTCCTTGTAGGACAAGAGTCAAGAAACCTAGAATTGTTTCAATTGAACAGCTAAATGCAAGAAGAGCTGGAGACACCTTTCAGGGTGATGTCCTTGTTGTCTACAAAGCAACATTGGATAAGGCCAACAAAACACGGGAAATGCTACGTGCTGATCTGACAGATCACAAAGCAGAGATGAAAATCACGTTGAATGTTAGTGGAGACCTCGTCTATCAACATGAGCCTAAAATAGTCCCAGGGTCAGCTATTTCAATATTAGATTTCCAAGTTGCACCTAGGACAGATTATGACAGAGGTGACTGTGATTGCATTTTGATTTTAATAGCCATAAGCAGCATTGAAAACATCCCGCGCCTCTGTCAAGAGTACAAATTCATCCCAAGTGCAACTATCAGCCA
The DNA here is from genome assembly GCA_007258455.2 of Sequoia sempervirens. NCBI lineage: Eukaryota > Viridiplantae > Streptophyta > Pinopsida > Cupressales > Cupressaceae > Sequoia > Sequoia sempervirens. The sequence continues at coordinate 6,238 of VDFB02267753.1, forward strand.
ATTGCTAACAACTGTAAATGAGTACCTAGCTGGCACAATAGCTGCACTGGTAGTTGGTGCCAAAAAAATGGGTACCCAATTTTCAATTGACATCAAAGATGGCCACATTGACATAGACAGGGCACAGGTATTTCAGTCTAGAGAACTTTTTACCTCTTCTTTCAGTTTCAAGCTTTAAATGTTCTATAATCGTCTCTATAACAATTTCCGGAACAAAATCTAATCGTCTCATTGAATTGTAGTTGCTATTACGGTCAACATATGAGCAGCAGTACTTTGCACTCGAAAACCAGTTGCATACAAATAAAACACCTGCAATGCTTTTCAAGAATGTTGTAAGAAAAACAGATCAAAGGAACACATTTCACACATGTAAATCAACATTCATCTATACCTTGAATGACAAAAGAAGCTTGGAAAAACTCAACAGCCTACTACATTCAACTTTCAAGGTAACAACATTCTTTTTAAAAAAATCTAGTTCATCCAAACTTGTATTTTTGTCTTCTCTAACAATTTTGAACCATATTATATAGGTTTCTGGCACTCTAAAAGCAGAAAATGCATTTTCCAATCCATTTCATGCTTGTTGCCCAAAGTGCAAATTCAAATTTACTACTTATGGCACACTCCAAGAAAAAACTGCTCACTGCAAATAGTGCAACCAACAAGTCAATTATACATTCTGTTTACAGCTTAAAACCACCATAACAACTTATGACAATCAAACAATTCAGTCGACAATTGACCAGGCCACCATGCACCGTCTGTTGCCCACACTGCAAAAGCTCAACTATGAAGACTACATTAAGGACAAGTCAACAGTGATATTCATCCTACGGGACTTCACTGCTGAAGGACATTTTAGCCTTGACCAAAACAATGCCATTGTTGAAGCCATTTGCATTGACAAATAGACAAGAAACATCACCAGAAGGTAATAAAGTCATACATATGTGAACTTTTTTTTCTTTTGAACCAATACCTCAAATCATTATTCATACAAACTATGTTTCTAATACATAGGATTTTGTTGGCTTTACAGGAAACTAGGAATAGAGGAGCAGAGATTTATATTGTTCAGACTTTTACTTTTTCACCTTTCCATGCTCCAAGACATTTCACTGGTTCTCACATGTTACAGACATCTTTGGTTTAAAAATACTTTATTGCTATTATACATTTAGACACTTCTACAGGTTACTATGTTAAAGTATTCTAGAATATGGACATCTGAAACTCTGATTTTGTTTTTGCACCTATGAAGAAAATGGTTCTCTATGTACATCTGACATATATGTTCAATAATTATTATCTCTCCATGTATAATGCCATTCAAACTATATAGTTTAAATGTTCCCTTTTGCATTTTGTACTTCCTAGCTTTTCCAAAATTTTCTTTATGATTCTTACGCTTTCAAGAATTTATGGTGACCAGTTAGAAGTTGTTATTTTTGCACACTCTAGACCCATTAACAAGTTACTTGAGACAGTAAATGGTTATTTTCCTTTGGCTTTTTTCCATTTTTTGCTGTTACTGCAACCAAGTCTCGCCCCTGCTTCTATGCATTGTACTTTATAGTCACTTTTCCATCATGTATTCTAATGTGTACACTCCTGTATACACAAATCCATTTGTTGCTTTCACTGCATATATGCGTATTCACATGTATATATGCTTATATGTCCATATGCACATACGCACATGTTCATGTGTCCATGTATTCATTTAAAGCTTCTACGTATCCCTGTATGCAACTGCGTATACATGTGTCCATGTGTTTATGGATCTACCACTGTAGCCTTGTACCAATTTATTATGTTATATGGATAATGCATATAGTAACACTAATTAACACTAATTAATTGTTTCATTGTACATAGTAATTGTTTTTCGTGAATGCCAGATAAGCTTATGTGTATTAGGATACATATATACTGACACTAAACACTACTGATTTATGATCTCTATTGTCCAATTTTCGTAGACATGTTACTATTGCAATCAAGTGTATAAAGCATTCATGTTCAAAGAAACTAGATACAGGAATGGCAATATGTTACACAACCTTGTCTTATGCCTTTATAGCAGTTTTTTCATTGCATTTCAAGAATACCAGAAACTAGAATTTTATTCATATTATTTCCATCTATGGCATTTACAACTTTTCCAATAATTATTACAAGGCTAGTGTTTACTGTTGAATAGTTCTATTGTTCATGTGATGCCTACAACATTGTACCCTGGCCAAAGTACCCTGGACACACATGGCCTCCAAGCGATTTCACTGCCTTCACCTTGAGCCAGATGCCATTCAATGCATTTAATTTAAATACATGTATCACGTACGTCTACCCACCAGTTTGATAAACTATGCCTTTGCTTAATTTTAATTGATCAATTTATGCGCTCGCAGTTTCCTGATATTTTAATGCATTTAATCTGCATTCATGGACTACGTACCTCTAGCCGCTACCTTTGAAACTATGCCTTTGCTTAAATTTATTTAATCAATTTCTTTGACTACATTTCTTTGACAAGTTTTTTTGAACAATTCGCTTCCCCTCTATTGGTTTCCATATTTTGCATATGTGTCTATGAGCACATTAACCATAACAGGTCACAAAATTCCTTTATCCTGTATGCTTTCATCATAGCATGAAAGCTCAAAGCAATTGCAGATTCTAGGTTTTCAGAGCACAAGCTTGTAGAACACAAAAACAACACACACAAAGTAATAAAGATGCATACCAAGTGGCTTAACTCTATATTAAATGGCCAAAGTACCCTGTCCATCCATGTTCACCAAGCAACACCAGAGCATTCACCTCCAGCCAGATGTCATTTAATGCATTTACTTTGCATTCATGCATTGCACTTACATTTTCCTGATATTTTAATGCATTTAATCTGCATTCATGGATTATGTGCCTCTAACCGCCAACTTTTAAACTATGCCTTTGCTTAAATTTATTTAATCAATTTATGCGTTTGCATTTTCTTGAATTTTTAAAACGAAAATGATTTATAAAGCTACTCGGACGAATAGAAAAAAAGATAAATGCTAATTTTCCAATATATAAAATAGCTCTCCAAATGCAAACTGTACCAAAAAAAAAAGAAGTAATATGTTCAATGGCAAAATGTGATTGGCCAATGCTGCCCGTTAAAAGCATTCCGGGCAAATGCATATGCAAATTTAGAATACGTTTTTTAGTTGGACTCGACAACATTTTTGACATAGTTTTTTATAACCCCAACATACAAAAACAGTAACGACAACATCCAACAAAATTTTTATGCTTGCCGACAGGTAAAAGGTTTGTACTGTATTCTTTATGCTCCCATTGTTTGCATTTATGCCTACGAGGAGAACAACCACGACTTTTAACAGAATCCCTCTATCCTTTATGCTTTCATGACAAAGGCAAAGCTCAAAGCAACACACTGTCGACTCTTTGTTGAAAAGCTCTCATTATCGCACATGTTAACATGAGAGCTTTTGATTCTGAATCCATATGCATACTTTCATTCAAACTAGTGGATGAAGGTACATAGTGCACTGGTGCAAGCTCAATGCATTCAATGGCATCTGGCTATAGGGACCACTGTTTGCATTGCTAGTTACTCTTTCAATATATAACAAGGTTCAAGGAGAAAACTCTCATTACCACACATGTTGATATAATTTTCGTTCCAAACCTCTCTTTATGAGACCGCTTTGCAGTAATAAAAAAAATATAAACTTTACAAGCCTCGCATGCAACCATGCATCTTGCTTGCAGTAACACTTCTACATGCATCCATGTGTACTGCAATACATGTATCTATGTGCACATGTAGCCATGGATATAAGTATTTATGCAACTTCATATGCAATCCATGGATGTTTCCATACATGTATATTTAAGCATTTATGTATCCTGCTATGCATCTATCTATCTATCCATGTAACTATGTTTCTATGTATTCTTCTACCTTTAGATGCATCCACGCATATATATATGTCTTTACTACTTTCCAGATTAAAAAAAAACAACTTTGGAAACATCAACTTCCAGAATTAAATACCAATATGCACAGAGTCATCGTATTACTCTAACTAGATGACTGTGAACTACATGTTACCTATGCAATCTAAATTCTAGAGATACATACCATCCTTATGCACCTATGCACAAATGCATACTGTCTAACATATATACATAATTACATGTACACATATACACATGCAAACTTGTATACATGGATGCATACAAAGACTATGTTTCATGGGATTATTAAGGAGTTCAGCTGCTTTCTATATGGTTCCATACTTTGCATGTATGCCTATGAGGACAATAATTACAGTATCTAGAACTAGAAACCAGTTACTTGAGGCAATAAATACTAAATAGCAATCCAAACAGCCTCCCCTCTAGTCAGATGCAATTCAATGCATTAATTTTGTATCAATGAACTGTGTACTTTCAGCCACTACTTTTAATCAAAGTATGCATATGGATTCAGAATCAAACTCTCAAAATAAATGCATTTATAAATGTGTCTTTTTCCTCATTTCATAATGTATCTATGTATCCATAGGCGCAATTATGCATATATTGATTTGTGCATATTTCTTGTTATCTCTTTATGCATTTGTCTATATATGTATCGTTGTATCTATGGGTACATGTATACCTTCATTTATGTCTATATGCGCCTATGAATTGCATACACACATCCATGTATATATTCATCTATCAATAACTTGCATGGATACATGTATATATGCATCTATCGATTCATGCACCCATGTATATATGACAACTCATTGGTTCTAAAGCTCTCTTTATAGGACAACTGTGCATTGCCTGCAAGACTCAGATGAATCCTTTGTATTTCAAGAAGAGATTCGAATGGATAACACTTAAAATGATCTAAACTATGATTTTATAATCAAAGTATACAAATACATTGTAACAATGCAAAACCCGACTTCCATTTGAGATGTACAGTGAAAGTAAACAGAAGCAAAAATGCATTTGCTTCAAAGTTTCTAGAGCAATGTCAACAGTTTGTCTAGCCATTGTTCAAAATATAGTTTTCTATCGGCATAGTCCTTGAAGTTTCTGTAGGTCTCACTGCTACTTTGTTAATTGACTTTGATTGAAAGGTCAAAATGTGGAATGTTCCCATGGATACTTATACTTCTCTGTTTTGATTGTTATATATTCAAAGACTGTTTAGCAATCCAAGCAGTTTCCCCTTTGGTCAGATGCCATTCAATGCATTTATTTTGTTTCAACAAACTATGTACCTTCAGCCACTAGTTTAAATCAAAATTATGCATATGGATTCAGAATCAAACTCCCTAAGTAAATGCATATGTATCTATGTATCCATAGATGCAGCCATGCATATAACGATTTATGCATATCTTGCCATCTCTACATGCATCTGTCTATATATGTATGACTGTGTCTATGGGTGCATGTATACATTGATTTATGCATATATGCACCTATGAATTGCATACACACATCCACCTATATATGTATCTTTCGATATTTTGCATGGATACATGTATATATGCATGTGTGGCTCGCATTTTCCTGATATTTCAATGCATTTAATTTGCATTCAAGTAGCACGTATTTCTACTCACCAGTTATATAAACTATGCCTTTGCTTAAGTTTATTTAATCAATCTATGCAATCGCATTTCACTGATTTTCAATAACAACAATAATTTATAAAGCTATTCAGATAGATAGAAACAGCTAAATGCTAATTTTCCAATCTTGATTTATCAGAATAGTGCTAGTTTTCCAATATAACAAAATTAAAAGTTATATGTTGACATACATTTATGCATATTGTCCATACATGCATATATGGATATATGACTTCATCCATATTTGCATATGTATATGAATACATCCTTCCATGTAACATATGCATTTGTACCTATATCCAAATATGCATACATCCATGTATACATGTGTTCATATGTCCATCTCTCCATGTTATTCTGTTTTCAGTGTATACATGTCTGTTGATGCATCCATGCATATACCTGTGGTTAGCTTTACGTATTTATCTCTCCATGTATTTAATGTTCTCCACTCCATCAGCATTCACAGGTTCTCTGTTTTTATGTTCTTCCATATTTATTTTTTCCATAGTGTATGCATAAGAACATTATATTTTTATATCCACTCTTCTATTGTTGCATTTCGAGGAAGCTCAAGGATCTCACTACTTTATTCAGTATGAAGGAGAGTGAGAAATGCAACATGGGTCTCTTTCCTGTGTTTATATTGACGAACTCAGCCCTATGATGATTTTTAAAAGCATAACCAATACCAAACTAGACATTCTTCCACCCCTTGTTACAAGAAATAATAACTTCATACCCTATTGATTCCATTTATTTCCATTTCCACCCTTGCACGTCCTTTCTTCTCAAATCAAATACATTCCAAAATCCAATTATTTGCTTCTGTTGCCTCATACCAATGTGTTGCGTTCCTCTTTTCACTAAATCCAGCACTCTCATTGAAATTTTAATTTCTTCCATTTAATTGTAAGCATATAACTTCCAAACAATAAATTCATACCATTTACATTCGCATTCATTCTCATATCCACCATCCCATATCCTTGCCTCCCATGTCAAATACTTTTCATAACTTATTCATACAGCTTATTTGCATCTCACCCTTTTCTCAATTCACTCCCTTTGTTCCACTCGCATAACTCATTGTTCTTTTTAACATTCACATATCTTTATCTATCTACACCTCAAATATACCTTCATCCATCACAACAAAATTCACACCATACCAAACAAAGAAAAAGATGAAGAAAATATCAAGGTTATGCAAATAAACACTGAGGGCTTCAAAAATAACACTCATAACATATAGTTCTATTCAAGAGTTATTTTCATAATGCCTTTTGTAAACCTTGTTTATTGCAGATCCCTAAAAGCGCGTATAACAGTTTCTTCAAGCCTATAATGTGTAATCAGATTTAACAAATATTGCTTTTCGCTTTTTACTCTGTCCGATGCAACAAATCCAAGTAGAGTTTCATAGTGCTTTAAGGCAATTGTATACTTTGATTATAAATTCATATTTTAAACTACTTTTAGTATTGTTTATTCGAATTTTTGTGTTGAAATGCAAAGGTTTCATCTGCGTTTGATAGGAATTATTGTTTATAAGATGTTGTAACATACATTAATTGGATGTATCTCATCATCTTTCTTATCAGGATGCTAACAACCTTGATTTGTATCTGTCCTTCAATGTATCTGGATGCTATGAACTATGAATTCTACTTGCATATCGCTTGCTTGTACAAGTAATAGTAAGCGCTACACAATGGTAGAAATCACAACTCATAGTATTCATATACACCCATGCACAAATACATGGTATTCAACACATTAACACCAACATGGTTTTCTAGGGCTTGTTTCTTACTTGCCTTTGATTGATAGTTCAAATGCACACAAAGCTAATTGCAATCACTTCTTTCTTTGAATTGCTAGGTACTTCTTTCTTTCTTTGTGGTTATAGAGCTATTTGGTAAAATGCTACATATACTGTGACATTTAGGCTTCAAAGACTGCCACTGAACAACAGAAGCTTCAAAACTCTCAGTTAACATGTAAAGGGCTGACAAAAATTGATTTGCTAACTGAATGGGGTCATTTTACTTCAATTATTTAGCACTTATTCTTAACTGTTTAATCACAATATGACTGGATGGCTAGCTGGCGCCATCCACAAAAAAGCATTTAAAGCAAATGCAACAGTAATCTGTTATATATACACATACATACATGGCAACATAGATACATGCATTCATATATACATAATTGCATGCACACATATATACATGCAAACCTGTATGCATGGATGCATACAAAGACTATGTTTCATGGGATTATTGAAGAGTTAACTTGCTTTCTATATGTTTCCATATTTTCCATGTGTGCCTATGAGGACAATAACCACAATATTTAACAGTATTCCTCTATCCTTGATAACAACTCATTGGTTCCAAAGCTCTCTCTATAGAACAGCTTTACATTGCCTACAAGACTCAGATGAATCCTTCGTATTTTCAAGGAAAGATTTGAATCAATAACACTTAAAATGATCTAAACTATTACTTTACAATCAAAGTATCCAAATGCATTGCAACAATGCCAAAACCCAAGTTCCATTTAAGATGTACAATGAAAGTAAGTAGAAGGGAAAATGCATTTGCTTTAAAGTTTGTACAACAATTTCAACAGGTTGCACATGCATTTATAGATTGTTCTTTTTGTACCAAATTACATGGACACATCTATACATTTTACCATGCACAAATGTTCACATGGATCCATATATTTATGCATTCCTTTGATATATGCTTTGCTGGTATATAATTTGTTTTCCCTGTTTTCCTTATCGCTTCCTACTTCAAATGCTACTTGAGCATCACTATGCTTTCACAGATTTGTATTTTTACTTGATTTCACTGTTCTCCATTCAAATTTCTTGTTCACATGTCATGTATGCTTTACACTCTTTGCATTCTGTGAACATGCATACATCTATACATGCATACCTCAAGCATTGTTAAAAATGTTTAAGATTATTTGCATTCAATACTTCAAACAAAATAATAATACATTTTTGCTTCGTCAATAAGGTCATAAAGGAAATTTGTTACTGCAAATGTCGACATGCACCCATGTAAAGGTGCTAATGTTCATTGCTGTTTCTCTTTTCACTCTTGCATCCTTAAATATCAATATATTTTTTTATCTATTCATCTCTTGTGACATTTCGAGGAAGCTCAAGGATCTTGGAACTTTGTTTAGTCCAAAGGAGAGTGAGAAATGAGACACTAGTCTTTCTTTTATATTTGTATTGAGACATTCAGCCCTATGATGATTTTAAAAAGCATAACCAATAACAAAATACAAATTCTTCCACCCTCGCTTGGAACAAAAGTTCACTTCATACCCTATCGAATCCACTCATTTCCATTTCCACTCGTGCACATCATTTCTTCTCAAATCAAATACATTTCAAAATACATTTATACGCTTCTCTTGCATCACACCAATGTCTTACATTCCTTTTTTTTTCCCAATCCAACTCACTCATTCAATTTTTTATATCTTGCATTTAATTTTAAGCGTATAACTTGAAGATGATAAATTCATATAATTTACATGCCATTCATTCTCACATCCAATTTCACATATCGTTCCTTCCCATATCTAATACTTTCCATAAGGCATTTATATACCTTACTTGCATTACATCATTCTCTCAATTCCTTCTCTTTGTTGCACTTACATAACTCATACTTCTTTACCACCCTTACACATCTTTATCTATCTATAGCTCAAATATACCTTCATCCATTAGAACAAAATTCACACCATACCAAAGGAAAAATTGAAAAAAATATCAAGGTTATGCAATTAAACACTGAGGGCTTTCAAAATAACTATGACAACATAGAGTTGTATTCAGGACTTCCTTTGAAAACGTTTTATACTATATCATGTTTATTGCAGATAACTAAGAGCACATATCACAGTTTTCTTGGAGGCTAAAATGTATAGTCAATTTTTGTAAATATTTACATATATCCATGCATTCAAGTGCATTGTTGGATATCCTTAATACACTTGGTCTAAAAACAATAATGTATGATTCTTTTGTTCCGATCATAAATGTTCTTTTAATATCTCTCAAATGCAAATTGTTTCAGACATTTTTCTAGCTTTCTGCACATAGGCATATATACATTCTTGTTTACTTACCACCTTGCATGGACACATGTACACATAGATCAATGCATTTATGTTTACTTTCATCCATACATTTATGTATTCCCTCGATATATGCATTGCTAATAAATAGTAAATTTTCCCTGTCTTCTTTTATTTCATACTACAAATGCAAATTGAGTCTCATTGTATTACAGATTCCTAAAAGCAATGTATATTCAGATTTCACAAATATTAACATGTATCCATGCATCCAAATGCATCATTAGATATACTTTATACACTTGTTCCACAAACACTAATGTATTGCTAGTTTGTTTCAATCAATAATGTTTTTCTACTTCTTGTTTAAGCTGTAACTTGTTTCTAACATTTCTAGCTTTATGGACGCAGGCATATATAGATTCTTCTTAACATACCAAGTTAAATGGACCAAATGTACACATTCGTGCATGCATATGTCTTTACATGGATCCATATTTTAATGCTTTCCTTTCATATATGCATTCATACTAACTAGTTTATTTATCTTGTTTTTTTTCATTTAATACTGCAAATGCAATTTCAGCTTCATCAGGCTTTTAGGCTTCCTTTGGTGCCGACAATGCTTTTCACTTTTCTGTGCATTCTGTGCACATCGCTAAATGTCTACATGCCTCCATGTACACTTTATGCATCAAGCATTGTTACAAACATTATAAGAATATTTTACTATAGATTATTATAATAATTTAATGTTTATACGCAAAGTGCTACAAAAATGTTGATTATGTTATTCTACGTGCATTTTATCTTACCTAATAAAATTCTTGATATCTTTTCTAATTATTTTTTTTTAACAATATATACACAAAAAAAATTCATTCGTAATTCATTAACAACATTGAAATCTAATTTATAATAAAATCAACACATTTGTATAGTTTCATCTAAGAATTTATTGTAAATTTTTTTACACTTATCACATTTTCATAAGTTATACTATTACATTTTATGTTATATATACACAAATTTAATCTTAGGTAGTAAGATTCATTATTATAATTTTGCAAATTACTTATTGTTTATTATATAAACACAAATTTTTATTCATATTACATAAACAATATTAAAATCTTATTTATAATAAAATCAATAGCTTCCTAGTCACTCATCTAACAACTTACTATAATATAATTACATTGTTCTTTACACGAAAATATCTTATCATATTACATACACAACATTTAAATCTTATTTATAATAAAATCAATAGCTTTATATAATACTAATCTTCACACTACATTAAAAAAAAAAAATTCATTAATCTTACAAAAGTTTATACTCAAATGAGCTACCCCTATCAATCTTCCACCTAACACTACTGTTCCTATTAGCACTTACATATTCTAATATGAGCCATTTCACATGTCCCTATGGAACACGTTCCCCATGCATCCTACAAAATTTAAATACATTTATATTCCTACTTGCTATCTCTAAACTTTTCCTAACTCCTAGCTACATGCCTTTTACCTCTCGGCAGGAACTCGACGCTCGTGTCACTTGTTAAGAGATGGTATGTTCATCAAGCAAGAATCTAAAAAAAATAATAATATGAATAATGAGGATATCATTATTATTGACAGAAGGTGTCTTCGTTAATAGCCATAAGGTGTCTTCATTAATAACCATATTAACAATATTGTCATGGTGGGTACTCATTTAATTGGTGTGTGGTATTATCACGAGCATTCGGGTTTGTATTACCCTGGTCTTAATTGCCTATAATATTTGCATTATTTTGTAGGTAGATTTAAGGTCTGCAAATAATAAGGCTATTAATAGTGATTTTTTCAGTAACAAATAAAATAATAATATTTTATTATACATATTTCTGTTTGAAGGTAAAGACTACCTTAAATCTTGTGAATATAATGAGTGATCAATTGTGACACTCTTAGAATATCCATGATCACCTTGATACAAGAGATGCTTAATATATTGTTATACATATTTCTCCAATTTTATTCTATGGATCTCCCCAAATTCTTTAGTCTTGTCTCTTAATACATTTGAAAAGTCAATTTTAAAACTAAGAAGGCATCTTGTTGATTTTATGTGATATGGTGGTGGATTTGTGCAAAAATAATTACTTTTGAATTACTAAGGTTTGTATCTCTAACAACATTTAGTCATGATCTTTATGTCTAGACATTGCCTTTCCTTGATCATGAAATTTAATTCTTTTAAGGATTAGAACCAAATGAGCTCATGTTTTCCAGGACATTATTTCTAAAAGAGATGTTGAGAAGAATTAAATCCTTCACCAAATTTGTCTTCTTGATGGGTAATACTAGTATGGATGATTTAATTTTTAGGGACATTAAAGAATAAGGTTGTTAACAATAATAATAAATGATAGTATTCAAGGTATTCTAGGATATGGTTGACATTACTCCCTTGTTTTAAACAAAGCTTTATTTTTGAGTTGATTTATTTTAGTGTGGTCTTGCATAGTTGATACACAATGCTTTACACTTTCATCTATGTATAGAAGTATGCCAATTGAGCCGTGGTAGTGACCTAAACATAGTGTGATTAAAGTAGTGTTTGTGTACTCCATAATGGGTATAGATAACTTCATAAGGTCAAATTAGATCGAATCTTAAATATTTGCTAATTGACTCACATAAAGGTAGTAAAATAGGCTTCTAGGTGGAACACAAAAGTAGCTTAAAAGAAAAGAAGAACTTTGAATGCGACCCTATGATGGTCAAGGAATTTACTAGATAATATATTGTATTGAATTGGCAAGGTGTATGTGGGATAGAAAAAAAGAAAAGAAAACAAAATGTGACAGTTTGATAAGAAGTTAAAAACTTTCTTGATACATTTTAAACCTTCAAAAAAATTGCAAGATAGTAATGCAAGAGACACTGCACTGCTTGGAGGGGGTTTATATTGTTGAAGGTTTTGAAAAGGCTAATTGGTATTTATATCATTGACTTATATATGATTAATTGTATTCTTTGTATAGGAGGATAATTCATAGTAAGGTTGCATCATTTCCCTAATATGTAGATATGCATAAGACTTATATGTTAGTGTTGCATCAAGTGTGAATGAACTTGTATAGAGTACTTGGTGTGCTTGTATGTACTAGGATAAAGTGATCTATTTTGTGATTGATTTGTGTAACATGTAAATGAGGTTGATTCTAATTAAGTTGTGTTGTGAAAACAACACGGGTAATGTCTTGTGCACATTACAATGAATTTATATCTATGTCATTGATTTGTACGTGAATGATTCTCTTTAAAATGTAAATGGTTATCATTCATATTATTGTTACATGGAATAGGGCTAATTTGTATTGAATTTTTATGATGTGCCCAATGTGGCCAGTGTGCTAATGTGAACTAATGAGTTAGAATATATGTGATCTGACTTGTATACACAAGCTCGCTTATATAGAAATTTCATTAGGGTTACTTGTTTTAATGGTTCTATAGTTAACCAAGGTGTGTCATGAAACTAATATTCTCTCACAATTGTCAGTTATTTTAAATATAAATATATATTACCATGAACTTTAGATCATTTACGAGACTTTGTAAGTGAGTTTTCTATCTTGTGAATGCTTAATGTATTTATTCCCTAACCTCTTTCCATGCCTAGTCACATTGTTGTGCAAGCATGAGACTTTATTCTATACTCCATAATTTGTTAGTATACCCTTAACCAAGTCTTCAATTTCCAGCTTCACCTAAGTGGGTGGCAGTCATTTGTGAAACTATCTGGGGAAGTGGACCCTAGAAATGGTTGTGTACCCACTTTTCTAGTATGTATTTTGTAAGGAACACATGATACCTTGAGTAGAGAATTAGATTTTAGCGTGTATTAGTGTTATGGTGTTGAGTATGAATGAAGTTGATTAGTCTGTAGAAACCTAATGGTTATACCTTGTGTGGGTGAGTCGAATGAGTTGGAGCAACTCAAGTTTTTGAACTACGAAGTCTCTATGCCATGCATACGTAGGACAAACCATCAAGTGATGAGCCCCCAAGACTTTAGGTTGGGCCCTTAGGACTATTCTTCTAAGTTGTTTTGGACTTATCATTACCTCCTGATGTCGGAAACTACCCTTTTGATTTGGATAGCTAAGTGATTATATGGCTTATCTTGGCGATCTTGTACTATTTACCATTGATCTTACATGTGCGCCAAGTCATGCAGACCCTACTGGTAGAACTATTGGGAATGAGGAATATTATGATGCGATGGAATTGCAAGGGTTACTTGAGTAGGTAAAAAGGTATGTTAAATTGACCCCTAATAAGTAGATGTTAATGTTGAAGATACGAAACTCATTTCTATCCTTGCTCCTAATTAGTGAGATCATTGATAATAACTATAAGTAGTATATTATATTGTTATTGTCTTTGAAACATTTTTTTTTTTGCTAATTAGTAAAGTTAATGTAGATTACTTAGTTTAATTTGTATTCTTTATGTGTCAAAAAAGTGGACATGAAACCTAGGATATATATCCTGGGCATATGCCTAAGAGATATAAATATATAATTCATATTTATATATCCTAGACATATGCCTAGCAAATATATATCTATATCTATCTATCTATATATATATTCTAGGCATATGCCTAGGATATATATATTATGCCTAGGAGATATATAATACTTATATGTCTCCTAGGTGTGTGTATATATATACACACCTAGGAGAATATATATATATATATATATATATATATATATATATATACACCATAATAAGATTGAAGTATGCCTAGTATATAAGATAAGTGTCGAGGATATATATATATACTCAACCTTTCTCTTATTTATTGTGCATACTTCAATCTTATTATGCTTTATTCTTTTTTATTTCAAAATAACATACTATACTTTTGATTTATCTTGATTCGCTTACACACCTTATATTAATTATATTTACTAAAATGTTATAAATTATTTTAAAGCAGATAATTGTAAATTCTTTTTGACTGTTCAAATTTCAATGTACTACTGCACGTGAAAATCTCCATACTATGTTAACATCAAACTATCGAATGTCACTAATATCTAACGAATCTTTAAACGTCTAATAACTCTTTATCAAGAGAATGAAAAAAAGAAGTGATACCATAAAACTGCTTTACTTTACAGTAAAATATATCTTTATTTCATCATCATAGCCAAGTGATTTCATTTATAGATAAAAAATAACTAAGACAACTGTACAGGTACAAACAAAAGATTTGTGTGAATACGACAAAACAACTTTCTATCGTGGGCCCCTTTGTTACGTGAATATGTTGGATTGGGAAGAAACTGAGAAAGATTTTCTTTTCACCTTCTATGCAAAGGCGACTCGAACAAAAAATCTGATCCTCACATCTCACAAACTTTTGTATTTTTCCGATGGAGGTATTTTATCAAAGATAAGTAGTTGTGCAGGGTTCAATTATTGTTATAGTACTTGTGAGGGTTCAATTATTTTTATAGTACTTGTGTTTATAATATTCAATCTTACCACATATTTATACTTTATATTGTAAACAAGTGACGCAAGCGTCAAGTTCCTGCTGGAGAGCAAGAAAGCATTTAGATTTAGAGGAGACAGCAGGGAAAAATGTAATAAATAAACTTAGAATTTGTATTAAATTGCTTTAGTTGTAAAGTACTCTCTATGTTCTAAAATATGATACAAACACACATTTATGCTTTATCTGTTCTCACAATTACAATGGTGATGATTTATATGGACCCATGAGACCAACAAGATCTATTATACCTTTGTCAGAATAAATCACTTTTGATGTAAACCATAACTTCTATACATATTGAAAATAAAATTAGCAAGATTTTTTCCGATTCTGCATGATTGTAATAGAAGTAAATACAAAAAGATGCTCTTGACATTTGTAAAGCAAGATAACAACAAATTGTTAGTCCCATAGTCAGTTTCATTTTTTAATTCATGCCTCGTAGCACTTATTTTTGCAATGCTTGCTTCATTATTAAGCTAAAAGTATTTGGTAATAATTTTATAATTCATCAACATTCCAAAACTTTAATCTAAACGTGCATGCAGATAGATTTCAGTATTCTTTATATTATAATTATCAAGCTTGCTTATATCTCAAATATTAAGTTAAACTTGAGAATAGAAAGCATTTCTATGTTCACTATTGAATTTGTGATTATGAAAAAAGCAATTTCAATCTGTCCTTAGTGCTTTATTGTGCTAAAGTTAAAATTTGGAAATATCGAATGGAGACTCAAAAGCTATCTGAACACATCCCATCCAGAAAAGATTTATGTCCACACCGTATCAAGCACTTTGTCGAGATAGTCAATGGACCCAAATAATCCAACAATTGGGTCTGTAAAATTTTCTATAGAACTTAATCCAAAGTCCATAATTTTCAAAGGGGAGCCCTCATCTGAGGTTAGGAACAGATAATTCTTAGGCTTCAAATCTCAATGCACTATTTTGGCATCATCAAGACCACTCAATCCATTTGTTATATGACGAATTATAGTGGTAGCTCCAACTTCGTAGTATCGTTCCTGTGTTACCATTCGATCAAATAATTCACCACCTGAACAAAGCTTAAGAACAAGGTGAACTCCAAATTGATCCTCATATACATCTGGTAGCAATATCAAGAGATATTTTAGTTAACATAAAATCCTATTCAAAAAATACAGAAATCAGATGCAAGCAATAGAGATTGAAAAGAGTGAAGACAATTTAATATTTACAAAAATTAACTGCTATGAACAAAGGAATTTCCAAGCATGCCTAGCTCCATACAAAGTTTGCACAAAATTCCAATTCTAGTGCATAATTTTTGAAAATCAATCAGACCCAACATAGATATGGTTGAATGCTACTTTTCTGGTTCTTGTTCCTAAGAAGCCTAGAGTGGTGGAATTTGATGCTTTCAGACCCATCAACCTTTGTAACTCTATCTACAAAATCATCTCGAAAGTTTTGACTTCCAAACTTTTAATTCTTTTGCCAACTCTGATTTCACCTCAATAGAATGGATTTGTCCCTGGTAGAAAGATCCTTGATTCAATAGTCACAGTGCATGAGAATATCCATTCCCTGGTTGAATCAAAGACTGAAGGTTTCCTCTTAAATCTTGATATATCGAAAGCCTATCATAGAGTTGACTGAAAATTCTTGCTTAAAATTTTAAAGGCGTTCGGGTTCAGCAACAGGGTTCTTTAGTTGGTGGAGCAGCTTGTGTCTACTACTTCTATCTCTATTATGGTTAATGGATCTCCTTCGATTTTCTTTCAAAGCCCCAGAGGTCTAAGATAGGGAGATCTTATTTCTCCTATTTTTTTTACTATTATGGCTGAAAGTCTTGGAAGAAATTTGAAAAGGCTGATTGATCAAAGATCCCTTGTTGGTATTAAACCATCCTCTAGCAATTTGATCTGTTCTCATCAACAGTTTGTCGATGATACCATGCTCTTGGGAAAATCTACTGTTTCAGAAGGAAAGACTTTGAAATCTCTGTTGGATGCGTATGGGAGGGCGTTTGGCCAGTTGATTAATAAACAAAAAATCTCTCTCTTCTTCTTTAATACTCCTGAACACAGACAAAATAAAATTGCCAGAATCCTAGGTTGCAGGGTGGAGTCTTTACCTACCACCTATCTAGGTTTACCTTTAAGCCTTAAACCCCCAGATTCCTTTTTTTGTATTATATATAAGGGGGTCACAAAAAACATAACCAGTTGCATCGAAATGTACAAAAATACGAGGCCAAGCCTCACAACAAGAGTATCACGAAATCTACATATCAGATAGTCCTATACATAGATACAAGACGAAAAACAAAAGACTAGTGTAAGATATCATCATGGGTGTCAACCCAGGCTGTCCATCCCATAGATCCCTCCATCCACACAATGTTTTTCTTCTCTTGGATTTGTGCAAGCATAAGGATTTGGTCCTTTTTGTAGTTTTTGTTTTTCTTAACCTCTTGGAGTCCTTTTGGATTTTTTTGGTTGAGAGGTTTAGTAAGAAGCTTGCTGGATGGAAAGGAGCTTTGCTAAGTCAAGCTGGTAAATTACAACTCCTCAAAGCTACTCTTTAGAATCTGCTGATTTATGCTTTAAGCCTTTTTAAAATCCCTGCCAAGTTTGCAGATGCCATTGAAAAGATTCAAAAAAGATTTCTTTGGTCGGGTGTTGAAGAAAGAAAAAGGTTTCCTTTAATAGGGTGGGATCTGGTGTGTAGACCTAGAAAGGATGGTGGTTTAGGTCTTAGAAAAATCTGGATGGTTAACAAGACTCTTCTTGCTAAACAAATTTGGAGGCTATTTTTGTCCTCAGGGGAATGGACTGAAATCCTGGCAAGCAAATATTTGGAGAATAAAGATCTCTTATAATCATGATGGAATCCCATCTTCTACCTAGAGGCTCAACTTGTTGGAATAACCTAATTACTGGTAGAAAAGTTGTTGAAACAGGAGTGGGTTGGCAAGTTAGGAGTGGAAACCAAACAAGATTCTGGGAGGATAGATGGTTGTTTAATGAGCCCCTCACCCAAATTGAACCTTTTTGCAGGTGGGCTAAGATTTGTAAAGCTCTATTTGGTTTGTATGTTAAAGATTACTGGATGAATGGAAAATGGGTGGTTATGTGTCTTGTTAGTCAGGCTCTTGCTCCTGTTCATTCATCCCTGTTGGCTATCAGACTATGCCGTGATCAGATGAAAGACCGTCTTGTTTGGAAAGATGAACCCTCGGGCAACTATTCTATTTCATCAGCTTTTGCCAGGCTGTCTTCTACCCAGGTTCCTCCTCCCTTCTGGTCAAATGCTTGGATCAAACACCTGGTACCTAAATTCAACATCTTCTTCTAGATACTTCTTCAAAATAAAGTGCTCACAGTTGATAATCTCTGCAAGCGAGGCTTTCAAATACCCAATAGATGCTATCTCTGCAAGATGGAAGCATAATCAGTTTGTCATTTGTTTCTTCATTGTCCTTTTGCTGCCTCAATTTGGGAAAAATTCCTCTGTTATTGGCATTTATCTTGGGTGTTCCCCTCGTCAATTGAAGACTTCTTCATCCAATGGAAAGCCCCTACTCACAACCCTGCACTTTAGAAACTGTGGGATTTTTCCTTCCCTCATGTTGCTTGGGGTCTATGGAAAGAACGAAACAATAGAATTTACAGAGATAAAGAATCTTCAGTGGTCATTGTGTTTGATAAAATTATCAGATTAATGAAAGAAAATTTCAATGTAATCCCCCGGAAGGTTTGTAACACTAAGAAAGTGGCTTGTTCTCCCTATGGTCTTACGATTGCTAAGGAATGGAATATTAGTTTTGATATTTCATGTGCTCATAAACATGTTAAGAAGGACAAGGAGGGTGTCTGCTGGAAGTTTCCACCTAACGGTTGGATCAAAGCCAACTTTGATGGGGCGGCTAAAGGTAATCCTGGGGCGGCGGGATGCGGCGAAGTTATAAGGGATTCTTTTAGCAATTTTCTCAGTGCAATTGCCACACCCCTTGGCTCACAAACCAATCACTTAGCTGAGGCTGCTAGAGCTTTTTATGTTATAAATTTGGCTCATAGTCTGAATTTTAAAAACCTTTGGCTTGAAGGGGACTCAAAAAATATTATTGAATGTCTTTTAGGTAGGTCCCCCCCTCGTGGACCATAAAGTCTTGGATTGATGATGCTATTTCAACCTTAGCTAAGTTTGATAATATAAAGATATCCCATGCCTATAGAGAAGCCAATGCTGTGGTAGACTTTTTTGCGAATGAAGGGGTTAAAAGCAAAGGACAGTGCACTTGGCGGAACACTAGTGATTTAGGTGTTAATGGTTGAGCCTTATTGAACTATGATGCGTCACATGGGAAAGATGGGTGTCACCTCATTAATGATGATAGAATGGGGCAAGTACATCACTATCATTAGATTGCATGGGGCCGAGCTAATTAGCTTATCCTGTAAGCTTGCTTGGCATGCTTTGTGGGCTCATAGGTTTGGCGGGACCATTTCGAGTCAAGATTTCGTCTCTTTCTGCATTACTGTGCTTGCTAAAATGGGAGGAGATAGAAAAAGAGTTGAGTCGAACAGCTTCAAGATGCACACAAGAAACACTAAAGCGTGGAACAAAGTTAAAAGTGCGGGTTTACTTCGTTTTCTGGAAAAACTCCATGGGTCTAATCAGGAAGCTATTGAGCATTTTGAGAAGAATTGGGACAATGGGGAAATAACCCAAGTTTTGGAAAGAAAGTTAAGCTTGATGAAAATCTCATTGCTGAAGTGACTGGTATGTCCATTGAAGGACACAAATTTTTTCGGGACAGGATTTTCTCTGATGAAGCGGTGGTCATATTTTCGAAGAAAGACAAGGAAAAATTGAAACTAGTGAAAGTTTCCAATAGTTACTTTGAGGCTGGCACCATTAAAGCTCTCTGGAGAAAAGTTCTTCCTGTCATTATGGAGTATATCACCTTGGATGGTCGTTTCACTAGGGTCTACGACTATCACTTTGCCTTGCTCAATCATTTTCGCTATAAGGTCAGGGTTTCTCTCCCCTACTATCTTCTTTGTTCCTTAAGAAAGAGTCTGGAAGACCATAAGAAAAATCCTAAAAGATATCCTATATTACATACTGGTCTAATTAGGTTAATTTTTGAGCATTTCCAAAACATGTCGGCCCCTGCTAACCTGGATGCCTCTTTGGCATCCAAGGAGGATGACATTGAACCTAGCTGTTCGAGGAATAAACCTAATTTGAGTCCAATTAGGATGGTCCTGAATCCTCCCTCTATCCAGACTAGCAAGAAAATCCAAATCCATAATCCCCAGTTTGTTAAAGTCTGCCCTGCTTCTAAGCCTGGAAGCTCTACTCCTAAAGCCAAATGTTTTGGAAAGAATCTAATTGTCAAAAACCTTGTTTCGTACTCTGAAGATTCTCCTGATTCTGAGGATTCTGGCGCTAATAATAATTCTTCCTCTGCTATCCCGTCGACAGATAGAGATGTTAGAACTGGGTCCCCTGGAGCCTCTAACCCTATTAAAAGTTGCTTCAATCTTGATAGGGAACCTTCTGCTGATTTTTTGGGCATAGCTAGGAATAATGTTGTGGACCATTTCAAAATGTCAAAATGGGTCTTTCATGAAATTAATGACATGAAAATAAAAAATTGGGCCATCCATAGTAAATTGGAAGAAATGGGAGCTAAGGTTTCTGCGTTATGCAAGAAGGATGTTGAACGTAATGAAAACATTGCTAGTAAAGAGATCCAAGACAATGCGGGTAAGGACAAAAGGATAGAAATTGACTTGGAAAAAATGAAAAATACTGTGAAGATAATTACTGAACAGAATAATAGGATGGCAAGACATAATGCCATCATTATCAACACTATGACTGAAAAATTGGATAAAGCTCAACGGGGGTCCTTGGTTGTTGATTTGGAAGAGGTGAAAGATAAAAACCAGGAAGAGGACATTGGGATTTCGAAGAGAACTAGGGCTAATCTGTAAAGGAAGGCACCCCCAAACTTTCAAGAAGGGTGTCTAGGATATGCAGGACCTGGAGGCCGAGACTGAGTCTGTTCTGAAGACTCCGAGTTAGCTACTGTTGGTTTTTTGGCCTACATTTTGGCTGGTTCTTTGATTGACCTTCCTAGGCTTTTTTGGCTAGCTGCTATTTTTTCTAGTTTTTTCTTTTATTGTAGCCTATTTATTCCGCTAGACTTTTTTGTCCTCTTTCTTTTGTTGTAAACTTGGTGGTTTCAGGTTCCTGTAAAACCCATTTTTTCCTTTATCAAAAACATAGATACGGTAACAAAAATAGAGGAACCAGTATAGATTTTGAGGAAGTTGATTGCCAGTACAAAATTTGAAGTTCAATATCCAAGATAAGTTTATAGATTCCAGTCCAAAATTTAATCATTTGCTAAGATCATTAAGAAAAAAATACACAAATTGGATAATATGTCATTCCCAATTTAAATCAGATAGAATTGGCAGCTAATTAGGAAACTGAGCAAGCTACAAGAGAAATTGGAAAATTCATATACATGCACAAGAAAACATTTCCAAAATACAAAATTACAGAAAGAAAGAAAGAAATTTAATTAATGTTTGCAAGTGACAAAATAAGGTCAATGGAACTGAAGAATGCACCTGCCTACATTAAGCAAATGTTATGAGATAAAAAGTACCCTAGCTTAATCTCTAACTCTAGATCCATGCCAAAGCTAGAGGAGTAACCCAAACCCCATAAACCCTGACACTAGCTAAATTTGCTTGGGAGATGCTGAGATCTGCTACTTAGAGCCGAATGGAAAAGAAAAAGTAGTGTTCGCCTCAAAAACCCCTCTTTCACCCTTAAAGAGGAATGGCAATGGAATTGTAATTATTGTCATTTTTTGCTTGTCTGCAGAGTGCTACACAGAGTTGCAGAACAATGGCGGTGAGGAATATGGCGAACTTGGCTACCACATCCATTCTAATTCCTAGTCTGAGAAATTAGCTGTACTATTGCAATTGCACATTTCAATCCAAACCTGCATTTTATTAACATAAAATTTAATATCTGAATAACTAGCAACCCTATGAGATGACTTGGCTACTGCCGTTGTTTCCATTGTCATTGTTGTTTCTGTGTTTTTCCGTGAAGATTTCTCTGCCTCACAAAAGCCTTGTTGGTTGCACTACTTCCAATTATGAAATCATCCACTCACTAGAAACTCTCGTAGCGCAGGGACTTGCAGAATAAAACAACAACATGCACAGAGTGATATAGGGATCCATAGCAACTGGACTTTAATCTATATTAAATGAACAAAGTACCCTGGCCACACGTACCCACCAAGCAATTCTAGCGGCTTCTCCTCTAGCCAGATGCCATTTAATGCATTAACTTTGCATTGATGGATTATGTACCTCCAACCGCCATTTTTAATCTTTCATTTTTATTATTTAATCAATCTATGCCTTCGCTTTTATTTAATCAATTTATGCCTTTGCATTTTCCTGATTTTTTTTAAACAAAAATGATTTATCAAGCTACTCCCACGAATAGAAAAAGAGATAAATGTTAATTTTCCAATATAAAAAATAACTTTCAAAATTCAAACTATACAAATAAAAAGTAATATGTTAAAATACAAAAATGTAATTGGGCGATGCTGCCTACGAAAAGCATATCAAACGAATGCAATAGTAACCTGCCTTGCGGCATGAACTAATAAATAATTAGATATAAATACAAAAATAACAAAATGTTGGTCAAAATGGACCCATGAACACATAAGAACCTATGAATGTTATATTAAAAATAAAAAAATACATTCATGAAAAAGTAAAAAATATATATTTTTTGTCTCAAATAAAATATTGTAACTATCAACTATACATGTGTCATTCATAAAATAAAATGCTCATTTACTAAAATAATTCACTTATTTAAAAAAGTATTGTTATCATTGTGAAATATATTGTTCTCATGTGTACAACTATTGGGATAGCAATGTACAAGCATTGGAGTATTTCATATTAATAGTTTGTTGAATCACAAATATAAAAGGTGACCACAATAAATACCATGTATTTTCCCATTAAATGTGAAGCATTTTTAAAAGAGTTTTAGTGTTCAACTATTGGTCCATTTTTGTTTAATATAAGTTGTATTTTAAATAATTACATGTTTTTTTAATAACAACTTTTGTTTTTTTTTGTTCAACTATTGGTCCATTTTTGTTGAATATTGTGGGTACGTGTAGGATCATTATGGGCCAAAAAGTGGCAATATGATGGGTATGTGGCTAACAACTATTTTTTTACCCAAAATTGATGAAATGAAAAGGGTTTTTAAAGGAGATTCTCATATTTCCACCAATATAAATTATGCTTTACTTTGAATTTAATAAGTAATTATTATTCATTTTCTATTCAAATTACGACTAAAGTCTTAATTGATAGGCTGATCGAAAAACATCTATAACTTTCAAACAGTATCACATTTTTTGAATCCAAAACATGTGTCACATTCTATGCTTCGCATACTATAGGATTAAAAAAATAAAAAAATTGGAATTCATGAAGTTTTGACCAAGTTAAGGTGGTTAGATATACAAGTTTTTATATTTTTTTAAAATTTGTAATAAAAAATTCATAATTAATTATTTACTTGGAAAAAAATTACAAAAAATATGCATCACATCAGGGCATGAGTCCTCTACTTATATCTAAAATCTTATAAAAAATTATTATCATTTTATTGTGGTTAGGGTGGTCAGGCAGACACCTACTTCTTATTTTTTCCCTGAAATTTAAGTACCATTGCATTGAAATTTCAAATTTTCACCAAATAGATTTTATTTTTTTTAAACAAACTTAGTAGTTTAAATACTACATTCAATTTGCTACAAATTCTATTGTTACATATTTTTAAAATAATATAGATAAATTATTCAAATTTTTACGTCAAGTTGCCTAACTTTGATTTTTCTAAATTTTTTGCCACTTAAGGGCCTATTTTTTCCATGATGATCCTGCACATACCCTTGTGTTGTTACTTGAGCCCTGTGAAGTTGTGTTTCATTGCATGGTTGGAGGGGTGAAGGTTTTATGGTATACCTCTGATTCAACCATTGAAGAGTCTTGGTTTCTTTTTGTTACTATTCATTTTTCAAAGTTAATTTTATCAGACTTGAGGGAAGACTATATTCCCCTCCATTATGTGCATTAGCACTTATAAAATTGTATTTCAGTTACTTTATTAATAAAAAATGTTTAGGGCTATGGCTTTTTATTTGAAAAAACAAAAAGAAAAAAAAAAAAGGTTACCGATAGACATTTGGTCCATTTAGTTGCATATAAGTTTTTTTTTTAAATAAAAAATAAAAAAATGATATTTTACAAGGAACAAATAATATTTTTTTGTTCAACTATTAGGGTTGCCATGATTAAGTTTTGGTCGAATCTTTAAAAAGTCACATTTTGGATAATTCTTAATAGATGTGTTGATGTGGCAAGTTGCATGATGACTCACACCTCCAAACCTTAGTCATAGATAGATAAGAGGCCAATCCACATTTCAAAAAAAAGAGAAGGTCCTAGGATATTCCAAGCAATTGTTACATGCTCATGAAGTTAGTTCGCATGACTATTGCCCACTCTCCCCTATTGAGAATGATTGTTATTTTGAAATAGTGATATAAAGGAAAATTTAACTTATATGATGAAAATTAGATGAAATATGATAACAATAATTATAGGTGTCATATAATATTTCTATATAGGATTATGTTAAAAAAGTCTATATAATAATAGAAATGAAAAGGAGTATGAGAAAAATACATATAAAATATGATTTTTATTTAAGAGTTAAAATTTTGTAGTAATAGTTGTACTAGACAAGGGTATTATATCCACACATAATTATTAAAATTAAATGTAAAATGGTTTATTAAAATTAATTTAAATGGTTAAGATATTATAGCTAAAAATAAATAGTAATGCATAGTATTATACTTTTAAATATTAAGGTAATATAATGGTGAAATTTGTACATTTGTATTATTTTTTATTTAGTTTTATGTTTATTTTGAGGAAATGATTTGATACAATTATATAATGATAAATAGTTGTAATCTTATATGAAGTTGGGCTCATTTCCTGGGCATTTTATCTATATATATATATATATATATACACATATCATTATACTATTAGTCCTATGCTATCTTCACATATAGAAACTTCTATGTATCTATATTATCTTCCTATTTATCATGGTTATCTTTATACCATTTATCTACACTATAAATTTTTTGTAATCATGGCATCAACCCCATTATTGCAAACTTGTCGTCTTCTTTTTCAAAATTCAAAGTTCAAATTGGGTCAACTCCAGCTCCCTTCATTTTAACACCATATGTCAAATAAACACATATTAGGGACAATTTGATGCTATTTTTTATATATTATTCATATATATTCAATGAATTTATTATAATAATCAAATATCAATCTAGATTACACATGTCCTCTCTTATTATAGAGCGTTGAAGGAGAACTTAATACTCACACATTTCAATTTAGTGTAATTACAATAGAAGATTCACATTCTAGGGCCATTGCTCATTGTGAAGAAGCGGATTCGCTACTCCCAAGTCTCAAGATAGATAGGGTCTAAAGGGAGCAAATTTAGTTCAATCACCTCAATGACATAGATTGAAGTGATGGAGGTCTAAGATGAAAGAGATTGAAAAAATAAATTTAAAAGGGAGTTCTTGATATGTTCACATATAAAAGACTGCAAGAACCAAAAGAGTAGATTACATAGATTTCTAGGACAAGAAGGTTAGCTCTTGACATAAGGATGTTAGCATGGGAATTAGATGATATTGTAACATGTTGTCATCTCAGGGATGTGCTAGTGTCTCATATAGACATAGAGGTAAGATTGTGCACAAAACTCAAAGAATCTACTTGTTGATGATGATGTTGCTTGCAACAATAGTGCAGATAAAATCCTCACAAGAAAACTGCGAAGAGACTATCTTTACTTAAAAGACTAAACCAAGGCAACCTAAGGTGTTTGTGTAATAGGAAAAGGTTGACTTAGCTTAATCCCAAGGTTGACTTAGGAATCAGATGATATTGTAACATGTTGTCATCTCAAGGATGTGCTAGTGTCTCATATAGACATAGAGGTAAGATTGTGCACAAAACTCAAAGAATCTACTTGTTGATGATGATGTTACTTGCAACAATAGTGCAGATAAAATTCTCACAAGAAAAATGCGAAGAGACTATCTTTACTTAAAAGACTAAACCAAGGCAACCTAAGGTGTCTGTGTAGTTAGGTCTTGACCATACTATTTTCGCTTTAGGGTATGATGTGGTATTGTTTTTAATCTTAAAGGGAAAACATTTATCTCCAGTTTCATTATGAATTATAAGTATCGGATACAAGATTTCTAGTTCAAACACAAAATAATCTCATGAAATCAAAAGATTTGAAATAATATTTCATGAACTATATCAAATAATTTTTCTATCACTTAAGTAGAATTAGCTTTAAGCATTCAAAAATTTCATAGAAAATGAAATATTTTCAATAAATTTCCATTCATTCATCTATTTTTTGGAACATTTTGAGGAATTTAAACATGTAATCTAAAATAAAGAATAAGAATACTAAAAATAAATAAAAAATTTCCTAGTTATTCTCCATGCATGCCCCAAGATTTAATCAAATCAAAGAAAAATGCTTCATACATCACTAGATTGCTTCACAGCTAAGTACAAAACAGTGCGAGCTTTTAAAGAAGGGGGTTTTAGTTTGGACATTGAGTAGGTTATCTATGCACCCTTAAACGATGCAACATATAGTCTTGTTCGGCTGAACTAACAAGACCAACTACAAAAGATACATGCGATAGCTAGTTATCAAATTGGATTTGATATTGATTAGTTCTATGTGCATACAAGTTTTTAGTCCAGAATAATTTAGAAAATAGGAAAAAAGAACAAAACTTAGAGAATTTTTGTCTTTTCTGACATCCACAAATTCTGAACTTAAAAATAAAAGTAAAGCAATAAACAACCTTTTATAGGAACAAGGCCTCAAGAGTTCAAAATTAAAGTCTATCAAGAGAATTAGAAATAGCAAATCAAAATGTAGCATGTGGCATATGCTAGTTGTCATCAGAATCTTCTAGATGAAATCAAAGCTTTGACTTCCTTAGAAGCAACACTCTTCAACTTCAAACTCTGGTGCACAATACTTCACATAAAACAAGACCATCAACATTCTTCAAAATATCAGACGAGAAACTTTTATCAGGATCAGGAACAACCTAGAAAAATCAATTCTAGCAAACTGTCTTTGTGACACTTCCAGTATTCGATATCTAGTACTTCCTTATATCACTTAGAGCTTGGGTTCTAGGAACCTTCATTCTTCTTCAGCTAAAACTCTCAGAAAGCATTTAATATCTAATGCATTCACTCTTTTAAAATTCCCTGTATTTCCTTCCAACTAAACTTGAGCCTGGTGTCATCTTCTGATATCTGGAGTATGTTGGCATTCCTTTGCACTTTCTTTGTTTCATACATGACTATATTGTTTTTGTAATGTATGATCTCGTCAACGACTTCCTGAGTTAACAACTAAAAAAGGTTGTTATTTATTCTCTCAATCCATTCTTTGAAAGCTTTTGCTTCTTTACCCTCTTGTCCTAGTGTCTGGGGATCACAATCTTGGCGTGCTAACACTTCAATAAAATATTGATCTTTATCAAGCAACTTACTGCATTTCTTGGTGACCTTTTCAAATCCTTCTATACATTGTATTAATGTGACACCTTCCCAATTTAACTATTTCTTCCATTTTTCAAATAGTGGAACTTCTTGTTCTGAAATTATATTTTCTCTTATCAATTCTTGGACATCTATTTGCATGAGAGTTTCTATATTTCGCCTTTCAGCATCAACCTATTCTTGGTGAAATATGCATTCTCCTTCCAATCTTCTAGACTTTTGAAACCAATAGTGTACTTCCTTATATTTCACAATTGCATCTATTATGAGTTCTTCTCCTTGTCTCACCCAATACTCAATCCATTCTTCAAATACATTCATCCTATGGAAAATTGTTGCAATTACATCCACCTGTTCTTGTGATATAAGTACTGGATTCTGAGGTAATTTAGTCTGTGCTTGACCAGATTGGGTTAATGATTTTACAAAATTCACTAGGCTAGCAACTCGTTCTTTCAACTCTCTTTTTTTTTTTTTTACTCTTTTGTACCCTAGCAACAGTTGTATCCAAGTTCATCTTCATTTCTTCTAATTCTTGTGTCTAGGATGAGTTTCGAACATTGATACTTGTTATCTTATACTCCTAAGGTGTTATCTCATGTCTATTTTTATTTGCTATTGGGGTAGCTATATGGATTTTTCTGCCTCCATCTGCATTCTTTTGTATGACATGTTTCATTTTAGCTCTTCACCTAGGCTTAGGAGTCTCCACTTCTTGCATAAAACTTTTAAGATCCATAGGTACCTATTCCACTTCCAATGGAGAATTCAATTCTCTAATTAACCAATGAGGTGCATCTTCATCACATTCTACCTCTGTAACAATTCTCCATTCCTGGTTTTTAGCATGTTTAGGAACTTCTTCTCTTATATCTTCAAATTTATCTATTATGTCCTTTGAAATAGGAACACCTTTCGTATTCTCTGCCATGGATTCTAGATTAATAGGATTCAACACTATCTCTTCAGTTTCAAGACTTGTATTTTCTTGTCCAGCCAAGTGTTCAACATTCATTCCTGGGACATCACTTTCTTCAAATCCTATCACACCAGGATTTTCTTCATCTCTAACCTTATCAATTGAAACTTGTGAAGGTTCTTCATTTTCAATTTCAACCTAGTCCTCCTTTGCTTTTTCAAAGACCTACAATTGCTCATTATCATTTTGATTATTTGCTAGCAAAGGCTGGGAATCAAATGTATCTTCAACAACAATACCATTAGTAGGATTCTGCCTCACAGTCTCCCCTATTTCCACTTCAAGAGCATCAGGGTTCCCCACTTCTGAAGCAAGTGTTCCTTTTATGAATTCTTCTTCTTCAACGTTCATAGGAATTGACCCTGTATTTGGAATTTCTTCCACCACTAGTTGTACCATGGGTTTATCTTTATGCTTCTTTTCTTTTAATCATTCCCACATAGCACCCCACTTATCCATTTTTTCTTTAATATTAGCTTCATTTGCCTCATAAACTTCATCCAAAACCACAAGATTCTTTCCTCGTGCTTGTTTTATAGTAGCCATATTAACAGAAGGGGGAGAAGTAAATAATGTTGTAGCTCTCTGAGATGTAGACCTTTTCTGTGTACCGGTATTTTTTGTTACTCTTGCCTCTTCATCAATAGTAGGCTTGGTCCTTGGTTTTTTTGTGGAAGAAGATGCCACTTTTGGTTTTACTTTTGATTGAAATTTTCCTGATTCAACATCTTTACGCTTACTAGCTATTTTTAATGAAACTCCTAGGGGTTCTTTCTTCAATATGTATACTAGGAGCTGCTTTACCAACTTTCCTCTTTTTCTTAGCAGGTTCCCCACACTTGGACTCATCTTCTCTTTTTTTCTTTCTTATATCTTGTGAGTATGTGGATTTTATTTCTTTCTCTCTTAAAAATTTACAAAATTCATCTATCCAATGTTGAGTCTGTAGTAGAACCGGTGTAGAAAATTCCTCAAATGATGTTACTTCTTTACTTTTATAATCCGGGTCTAGAATAGGTTCATCATAGACTCTATCTTCATTGTGAGACTTATTCAACACTTCACCATAATCTTCCTCCATCTGATCTAGAACATCGTGAATTCTGAGAATCCACACAGATTCTAATGAAAATATTTCATATTTTTTATTTCTTACTTTGTGCTCATCTTCACAATTTAGCCAATAATATTCTAGATGTTGGACATGAGCATGATAACCAGCTATATTCTTGGCAATATTCACTTCTTAGTCATAATATTTTCTTTGGAGTGGAAAGTATTCCAAATTATATGTTTTCAACTCCTCTTCACACAAATTGGTTGTTCTAATTGCACCACAGTTATAGTTCCCTTTACAATAGGAAATTTGAAAGAAGCATTTTTATGAGCCATGTTATAAAGAGCTGGGGATGGCTTTAAATATCTTACCAATTATAGTAACATCATTTTATCTATAGGGTGTATGGGTAGCATGCAAGGATGTCCATTAAACCCTTCCACTCTAATGTATGTGAAAGTGGGAAACTGAATGTACCGGCCTCCAATTGGTTTGATAACACTTTATGATCCCAAAGATAATCTTTTCGCTTTGTCACCTTCCATTATTCTGACCAGATTCATGGAAAATACATCATTAACTCTCTGGTAATGCTCCTTGTATCCATGGATAGTAATTTGAGGTAAATGAGCAAATATTAAATTGTTTCCTACTTCTCTTCCCAGAGTACCAATCCTTTTCAACCCTTTCTTATTTTCCCTTAAGGCGCAAGAATAAATCACATATGATGACCTATAAAAACATGTAGACTTTGGAAATTCTCTTATCTGATCATGCAATCTATCACTAATAAATCTTCCCCAATGCATGGGTACGGGACTTTCCATCAATTTGGATATAATTACAAACATCCATGATTCAAATTTATTGGCATCTCGCAAGCCAACTATCCTACTTCTAGCATAGTTATGATATCTTGAACATCTAGGTTGAACATAGATCTTAGAATTGGCTTCTTTTGCTTTGTAATATTCTCCTAGCACCACTATGTGTTCATAATTTCTTTGTTGTGTTCTTTGGCACTCAAGTAGGTTTTCGATTTTTCCTTTCATATCAATATGGTACATCTAAGTAAATGTAGGAAGCCCAAATGTATATACAATTCCTTTCTCAGAGATATCTACATAAGTTCTTCCCTCCTTCTCAATGACTATTTTTTCTAGGTCGACCGTAGTGGTTTAAACATCCCATAACCAGTTCAGAGGCCTCCATTGCAGGTGGAAACCCTCTTGCTAAAAGTAACCCACTTGCAATAACATTCCTTGTACACTGAGAAGCATTTTCTTGTCACACCCGTGTGTGGAATTCAACAATAGAAGACCATCCCATATGAGTATTAGTAGCTATCCCACCAATTGGTATAGCTTGTGAATTGTAGAATTTGAATTCATCTTCTAGTTTTTCTTTAGAAGTACCCATTTTTGTCGGCGTGTTATGTGCTTTGTGTGCGAGTTAGGGTTAAATTTAACTAATTTTTTTTAAACAATTTATACAACTTTCAATTCACCTTTTGGTTAAATTCAAATCAAAATAATCGACATTTCAGTTTTTAAAGGGAAATACAATTTTTTGAGATTTTCATGTGTGAAAATGATTAACAATTTTTTTGTTATTCGAGACATACTTGGTTTTGCTGATGACGACAAGCTTTTCAGAGTGCAACCTTGAAACCCTTGGTATTTGTGATCTTAGTTTCTCAAAAATTTACCTTTCCTTATGCACCATAGTATTAGTCTTGTTCGTTCAGTGTCCTTTGCAAATTTGCAGTATGATGCTTAGAAGTAGTGTTGTAAGAGCAATTGCATGCTCGAGGTGATGCCAAGTACATGAGTAGTTCGCCAAACTCATACATTACCTTTTACAATGCATTAATTTCTTGAATAAAGGTGTAATAGTGGTGAATTAGGGTTCAAATTGTGAACACCTTGGTTTCTCCGTGGGCTCACTGCTAGAGAAAAAGATGATGCAAAAGCTTACGTGGCACTCTTGTGTCAATGATATTGCAAGGAAAAATCCTTTAAGATACATGATCATTTGCAATCACCAGGATTAACAGCCTTTGATACCGAACCTTGGAAATATTGAATCGAGACACTTACCTCCAAGCTTTAAAGAATACTAGGAACCAAAAGAGGAACCAAGAACCGAGTTCAAGAGAAATCAAAAGTGATTAAACATTTCATAACCAAACCTCTAGGTGCTGACCTCTAGCAAAAGAAAATGAAAAGCAACTATCGGATTCCGATACAGGAAATTGTGACCACCAAGATTTATATCCTTTGGGTGACAACTTAGTGGGTAGGACTTAGGACCAATCAAAGCTACAACATCCTTGATGCAATCGCAAAAAATTCGGGATTCTAGTTTCAACTAAACTAGTAAAACTTTATGAAAATATCAGAACACCAAATCCGATAAATAATAAGGACTAAAGAAAAGACCAAGCAAATTGAAAATGAAACTTGTAATTTTACCAACCCCAAGACAATGCCATAGCAAGCAAAAGTGAGAAGAAAGAAAAAAGAAGAAAAAGAGGTCCACATTTTTCCAAGGGGAAAAATGGGGCGTGTTGTGAGACCACACAACAACTAGAAACCAAAAAAACAAAACAAAACAATAGAAAGTCAATTCTGGATCTAATAACTATGCTTCAACTTTTTTTAGTCTTCTAATTATAAATAGTCAGATCTTCATTCTGACATTCCAATTTCACTTCAGCTAGCATACAAGATTAAGTATTACTAAGCTCACGTGTGTGGAATTGATTATTTCCATTATAGAAAACTTAGAGCATAGCAATTATTTGCATTGACCTACATAATTCAACAATTCCCTTTTAAGCCAACCATGGATAGAGCCTTGTTGCCAGTCAGGTGTTTATAGCCTCGACAAGGTTATCTCTGTAATTCCCCCAAACATAGCTCTACTGCTAGTCAAGCGTCTATAGCCCTGGTAGAGATATTTGGATAGCTTGATTTCCTTTTTTTTTTTCTTTCTTTTTTGATATTTTAATGATAGCTCATTTCAGCTTGCAAGCAATGAAGCCTGCTATTCGGTTGGGAACTATAGTGGTAGCAAAGGTAGCCTTTTGATTTTTCACCCAATGCAAATAGCTACTATCCCAGATCTCAGTAGAATGATTTAAAATATGTGTGTTTGTAGCTCAACATCAACTGAAGGATTTATGCTAACTAGAGTAAAAAGAACCAAACGATTCCCGAATTATTTATAATTGAAGGACTACTTCTAGTCAAAACATAGATCAAATTTCTAGAATTGGCATCTATTACCATGTTCGCCTTCAAATATTGTCAACTATTGTATAGCTTAACAATGCAACACCAAAAAAAAAAAAAAACAAAACAAAGCAACAAACGACTATTTACAAAGTAGGGCATGCACAAGATCATCATGGAAAAAACAGACCCTTAAGTGGCGATAAAATTTAGAAAAATCGAGTTAGGCAACGACATAAAAATTTGAATAAGTTATCTATATTCTTTTCAAAAATATATAAAATATAATCTGCTTAGCAAATTGAATGTAGTTTCTAAACTACTACTAAGTTTATTTATAAAAAATCTATTTGCTGAAAATTTGAGAGTTTCAATATAGTAGAGAGCACTTAGATTTGAGGGAAAAAATAGAAGTAGTGTCTGTCCTATACCCTAATACAATAAAATGAAAATATTTTTTAATAATATTTTTAGATATGAAATAGATGACTCATGTCCCAATGTGATGCATATTTTTTTTTTTGTAATTTTCCAAATGAAAGATTAATTATGATTTTTATTACAAATTTTGAAAAATATAAGCTTCAAGTATGCGACCACCTTAACTTGGTCAAAACCTCATGAAATTCATTTTTTCTTTTAATCCTATAGTATGTGACATAGAAAGTGATGCATGTTTTGGATTCAAAAATGTGATACTGTTACAAGAGCTATAGATGTTTTCAATCATCCACATCAATTAGGACTTAGTCATAATTCAAATAGAAAATAGGTAATATTATTTATTAAATTCAAAGTAAAGCATAATTTATATTGGTGGAAATATGAAACTCTCCTTTAAAACCCTTTTCATTTCATCAAATTTGGTTAACAAAAAAGTCATTAGCCATATACCCTACACATACCCATCATATCAACACTTTTTGGCCCATCATGATCCTACACATACCCAACAACAACAAAACTATCTATAAAAACCATTATTTGCAAAAACTAATTACAAAAACTAGTTAAAAAAAACTAATTACAAAATCTGACTCGAAACAATGCTTTAGAAACTGCCCATTGACAGGCAATGGGATGTCTTCACTATTCAAAGACTTTAGCCTATAGGTGCTAGATCTCCTAAAATTTCATAAACTTGATAGGGACTTGTCCATAGCTTGTCAAACTTACCATGTTCACCTTTATTTTCATGGGCTTTGTTCCAGTACAAGACTAAGTCAGATATTCTAAAAGTTTTTAATCTATCCCTTTTGTCAAACCATCATTTTACCACAAATTGATGCCTAACAAAATGATCTATAGCTTGGGTATGTTTTTCATCCAAATCCATTAATTGCAACAACTGAACTTTAGTTCTATCATCTTATCCAATATATCCTTGACCAAATTTCCAAGTAGGGATTTTTAAATTTATCGGCAATGTAGGATCTACCCCATAAACTAGGTGGTAAGGAGAATTTCCCAACATGGATTTCATCCTAGTACGATCTATTGAAAGGGAGAATTTCAATAAAGAATGCCATTCTCTACGATTATTTTCAACCAATTTTTTAGTTATATCTAGCATATTTTCATTTGATGACTCTGCTAATCTATTTCCCTACAAATAATAGTTAGATGAGAATTTTAATGTTATACTGTATTCAAATGCCCAATTGGGAAACTTTGATGAAGAAAAGTAGGGCCATTATCACATACTAGTGCGTATGGTCCTCTAAACCTGGTAATAAGATTTTCCTCCAATAATTTGATTACCACATCTATGGTGCATTTTTTTCTAGGACATGCTTCGGTCCATCTAGTGTAATAATATGTAGTAGTTAATATAAACCTGTGACCTACGGACGATGGAGGATTGATAGTCCCAATGAGATCTAGTCCCCATTGTTAAAAATGATGCATGTCCATCACTGGTTGCTATGGATGAGCATTAAATCTTCCTTTGTCTACCATAGTTTGACATGTATAATGGTGTTTCACATGATTATATGTATCTTTAAAAATTGTTGGCCAATAATAGCCAACTCTCAAAATGAGGTGTCCAGTAGCTAAAGCTTCTCCATGAGCTATTCCAAACTTATCATGCAATTCCTGGAACACTTCATTCACTTCTATTTTATTCAAGCATCTCAAATAGATTCCTTCATGATTTCTTTTGAGTAGAGCTCCTCCTTTGATCATGTAACTTTGTGATTTTATCTTAAGAAATCTTCTTTGATTTCTTTGCATATGATCAGGGCAAGTATGGTTGACTAAATAATGCCATCTATCTAAATACCAATCTTCTTGATCTTTTACATCTAAAGTATACTATTGACTAGAAATTTGAGGATCTATTTCTGCAATAGATTTGACCAAAGCTTGTCCCTGAACCAGTTTCATGAGTATAATTTCTATAACATAGAAAAATGGATCTTTTGACATTTTCATGCTCATTTAGGTCCTTCTTGTGGATGTTGGATTGGTTTTTCCTTGATTTATTGTTGTAATGTGGTTAATACATTCACATTAGGTCTTGGGCCCTTGTGAGCTATTAATGATTTTAATGGTACCTCACCTAAGTGTTGTGAAGTGTTGTAACACACTTTCACACTTTTCTAGGGTCTTATTAATGTATTTCACCTAAATAACCTCTTTTTATCATTTACCGGGCCTTATTTCAAAGTGTTGTAACAAAATTTCACACTTTTCTAGGCTTGTCATTAATAATTGGGATTTATTATGCTTTAATTGGCCCCATATTGCATCTACAGGCCTTATGAGTATTTTTTAGAATAAACCCGATAAACATCATTTTAAACACTTAAGTCCCGAAACCCACCTCAAATGCCTAAGGTGGGACCCATTCCCCCAGAGTGGCGAATGAGTCCCCTTTGGCTCAAAATTCAAAGTCAATTCAAATTTCTGGCGGGTTTTTATTTTCTAAGATCTACGGTCAGCCTATGATGATGTATTTTCGAGAATTATTGCATAATCAAGTATAAATACAAGGATTTTCTACTCATTTCACCCCTAATCAATCTATCAAGCATTCTAAGAATTTCAAGTATTTTCAAGTGTACATCCATTGGAGGCATTACTTGCATTTTTGCAACATTCTACTTTAAGGGTTTGGTGAGTTGTAGCATTGATCTTTTCATTCGTCATTCTCTTTCCATATTTCATTTCATTTCAAGGGTTTAATTACCAACCCGTGGTTTAACCAAGGAAAACCCCTATTCACTAACCCCACGACAATTTTTCCCTCTCTTTACATGTGATTTGCATGTTTAGGTTGTAGCTTTGTCAAAGAGAAAGATTGGAAAAGTTGCAATTAAGTTGTCAAAGCCATTCAAAGTTGTCAAAGTCCTAAGAGAAGCTTGGAGAACACCTACAGGTTGAATTCTATAATTTCAGACCTGGATATGAATTAGGAGTAGAAGAGCCGACCGAGAGCTATAGATTACACTTTTGAATTTCTAGAAATGTGGAAGTGGACTGATTTGACATTAGTGGTGAATGAGTCCCACTGTAGGAGTTTGACAAAGATTATTGTAGATCTGAGTACCCATTTGTTTGAGACCTATTCTGACATTGTTCACCCGAAGTAGGACTAAGTCACCCAGCTTGGTGTATGAGTCCCAGTTGGCCTAAAAAACAACTATTTTAGGATTCTAGAGCTCCATTCCATCTTTCTCTAGTTTCCAGGTGCACACTTTAAATCTCATAGTTTTCTGTTACAATCCATTTGCATTTCTAGGTCTTTTTGCATATCATAGTGTGTTTTCAAACATCTTGCATTTTCCAAGTTTTGCATTAGTGGTGAACCCCTTTTATCAGTCTTTAGCCTTTAGGAAAACCCTCTTTGATAAATTTCAATCTACTTTGCATTGAAATCTCAAGGGTTTGTTCTTGAGTGAAGTGTTAAGGTTTTTGTATCTCTCTCCTTT
Source organism: Sequoia sempervirens (assembly GCA_007258455.2). NCBI lineage: Eukaryota > Viridiplantae > Streptophyta > Pinopsida > Cupressales > Cupressaceae > Sequoia > Sequoia sempervirens. The sequence continues at coordinate 43,579 of VDFB02267753.1, forward strand.
TAGGTCCAAAACCCTAGAAGTGTAAGAGAGTCCCACATACAAAAAAAAATGTTTCATTTTGGTGAACCTCCATTTAGAAGCATCATATTTCTGATTTGGAGTGCCTTTACATCCTAGATTTAGCTTACATTAACATTACATTAGTAAAAAGTTCATATAGCTTGCATTATTGCATTTCATCTCATTAAAAATCACTAAAACTCTACATTTTCATATCATATTTGCATTAGAAAATATAAAAATCATAAAATTTATTTTAAATTTTTTGAAAATTTTCAAAAAAATCATTACTAGGACTCATTCGCCACTTAGGGAAAATCAGTCACTTTGCACATTTTGCACTACATTTTTTATCATTTACAATTTAATTTCTGAGTTTCTATCTGTTGTTTTTTCATTTTAGTTTTACTTTTGAGAATTTTATTTTTAAGCAATTCATTATTGTTAGCTTACATTGCATTTGCATCCATCCTGCATTTAGTAGCCTCTGCATGAGTGTTTGGTGTCCTATTTCTAATACCATAGTGAGAAGAAGTTCAAGACTCATGGCATCCCGAGATAACACACTCGTTGTGGATCTTGGGTTATCTAGAGTTTCCACTCCTAGTATTGACACTAGTACACTAGGCATGGATAATACCCTTAGAAACTCTTTGCCTTCAGGTAGCATGCATGTTGAATCAAGTACTGATGATATACTGCAAGATAAAATAATTCAAATTCACGAGGACTTAGTCAGCCTAAAACACCAAGTTATCCTTGAAAACATTTCTACTACTGCAATTCCTACCATAGAAAACATTCACTGCATGCTTGAAAGTGACGAAGGCCTTGACCTTGTGAAAAACATAGTTCAAATCTTTGGAAAACATCTTCCTTCAACCTCTAGTGCTCCTATACCAAAAAACAATGTTTCCAACCAAGGAGGAACTCAAATTCCTTCTCCCTCAATGATAGCATCAATACCTACCTATACCACTCCTTAAGTCACAACAATAATGCAACACGTTAGTAATGTGATTCCTTCCTTGAGTATTCCCGCTCACATCCCTAGTTCCTATGTGGCATCACATGTTCTATCTTCTAGCACATTACCACCTATTAGCATTCCATTCACTTGTCCTACTACTACATACACTCCATCATCACTTTCACTTCTCCCTCATACCACTTGTAATGATCCTCTCATAACACAACTTTTCCAAACTGATTCATCCATGCAAAAGAAAATCTCCACCATAAACCAAACCATAATTTTCCACACACATATTATGTTAGAAGCAACCCATTGTCTTTGGAAATATTGTGAACATTGATGCCACAAGGAGTAGAGGTGCCTATATTTGAGAAATATGGAGGGAAGGTAGATCCTTCTAACCATGTTAATGCCTACACCACCTTATGTAGTGACTTTTTTCTTGATGATAAATTATTGGTAAAACTCTTTCCCAGGTCCTTAAAAGATATAGCCTTGGAATGGTTTTCTTCTTTACTGAACAATTCAATTCATTCATTCAATGAACTTGTTGATGCATTTGTAAACCATTTCCAAGTGCATATGACTCCCAAGAAAACCTTGGCCAATTTGATGAGATGCAAGCAAAATGAGGAAGAAAAGGTAAGTAATTTTATCTCATGCTATCAATCACTTTACTCCCAAATCAATGTCAAGATCCTTGATCCATACCTTCAAAAGATGTTTATAGAAAACTTTCAAACTAAAATTTAGGACAATCTAACTATGATAAAATTCCCATCCTTCATGCATTTGTGTACTACCCTTTGTGATTATCAAAATTCGGTTAGTAGTCGAGATACAAGGTCCACTTCTAGCTGAATTGAGAAATCCAAGCCCCCCAACCAAAACAATTCCCAACCATTTAGAAAGAAAAATAAAGGGTTCCTTCAATTTCATCCTCCTTAGCCAACAACTCAAAATACGAATAACAAAATAGCAACTGTTAAAACCTCAGTGCCTTTTAG
>VDFB02267754.1:0-40467 GCA_007258455.2 Sequoia sempervirens
TGATATATGTCACCTATCCTCTTCCACAATTTGTATTTGGTGTCTTCTATGGATACATTCAAAAGGACAAAATCCACGATACATAATAAAATGGTGCATTGTACCTTCTTGTCTAAATTTTTCCAATCTTCGTTAGATATTGCAACTAGTTTAATTTCTTGTGAAACTAGCAACCACTGATCTCTCTCTTCAAGGAGATCCTCCATCTTCAATTTCCACATCACGGTAGCCCATTCCATTGAATTTGTCAATATCCTAACTTGGGAGTTAGAATCCATGGTATACAATCCTCTTCACAAATATGCAATATACCACAAAACAAAAGCTCCCACTACAACCAAAAAAACATTCAATACTTAAGAGAAAGGAGTCCCCTTCCCAACAAAATTGTTAGCTCTGATATCAAATGTTGAAAACAAGGGTGAAGTAAGGATGCAATATTAACTTATGCAAGTGAATTAAAATATGAAAATAATATTACCAAATTAGATTTAAGTATGTGATTACAACATTTATTATAATACAAAAATCAACAAACAAAATGTTGACAATAAATTTATGTGGAGAAACCCAATAGGGTAAAATCCACATGAGAAAAGAGGGCAAGCATATTATTAATTAGATTCAAAAGAGATATACATTATAATACACTACCCTATTACCTACAAGAACTCAAATTAATACTACCATCCAATGGTACCAACTTATAGAAATTGTGGGGGGTAAAACCATAAATGATACAACAAAACAAGAGGCAAAAAACCACTTACAAAAACCCATGCTCCTTCTTAGACAACCAAAAGTCATGATAAAATATTAAATAAAATTCACAAGGCTCCAAAATGGGTGGTTATCCCATAGCCTATCCAATATTTTCCGTTTTCAATGCTCCGATGACTCTTTCACTTCCCGATGGACCACCAATAGACAACCTTTATTCTCCAATCTTGGGCAACCCATTTAAGACCTTTCATATTTTATGAGCTCTAGAAATGTCTAGTTTCTTTACTTTAGTTTCATGCTTTTTATCTTATTTCTACTAAGTTTCAAAGATATTTCCATTCCTTTTCATATACTTTAAGTATTTAAAAGCATTAAAGATGATATACTATAATGATGAATGATTGTGTGATATTTATTTGAATGTCGATGGAATTTCGTAGAGTTTTATGATTAATTAAAGTTGTTAATAATAAAAAATATCTTTGGAATAAGACTAACCCCTGTAGTGAAGGACCTGTCAACTCACAAAAAATGATTTTTAACCTACAATAGAAGGATGTCGGTCTTCCATAGTCAGAGGAGGTGATCAACTACAACACATGCATTTTTACTTGAAGTTGATGCAGGTGATGGTTTGGGAATGTGAAAATGAATATTCATGAATCAATCCATCTTTTCACTTTCTATTATTAATAAATTATGGAAGAAATATGAGGTTGTTATAAACAGTGGATATTGGCTTATAATAAAGTATGTCCTATTAGGCACACTTTCAATTACAGCAATATTATTAATTGGTGTAGAGTCCTTATCATATTCTTACACTCTTACTTCCACTTGCTTTTAATTTTTTGTTAAGTTAAATACCTGGTCCTCTTCCTATGTTTTTGGAAGAGTTGATAGTTGCTTGTAGTTTGTTTTCAGTTTCAAAACAAGAGGACTCTCACGAATCCTGTATATATAGATGATCTTGTGAGAGACCAAGTAGCTAGATTTCTGTATGAATTAGATTGAATATAATTTTGTTATTAGATACTCTGTTCTTAAGTTTGTGTATGTTTGAACCACAAAAAGAAGGGTTCATCAATTTTCATGAATCTCTGAGTTAGGATTTGAAGGAAGACTTTGTGGATTGTAGTAGCTCAAGCAAGGGCCACTTGAGGTACTACAAAATCCATGTTAGTTTAGACTATTAGTTAAATTGTGAATTGTAATTTCTAAATTATATTTTTTTATTAACATTCTATTGAATGCTATTAGACAAATAGATATTATTGAATCATGCTACAACACAAAGAGTCATAAGTTATAATTTGTGTAGGAATAGTTATCTGTAGTAGTTATTGTAGTTACTTACAATGATTAGTATTCACTAACTTTTTTTTTTACATAGGAGTTATTTCAAGTTAAGTAGCCCTTAGATAAGATTACTTTTATTCATTTATCTATACTTAATTGATTAGGAGGGTTTAGGATTCTCAAATACACATACAGTGATAGCATCATCTCAAGATAACTATTCCCTAATTGACAATTTAATCATCACCTCCAGAACAATGAATTGCTTAATTTGGGATCTATAGGTCCGTTAAGTTGTGTGTATGCAATTTAAATATCAATTGATTGGACATAGGGGAAGCTCTACAATATTACCAAAGTGGACACCTAGGAGAGATACTTTATCCATTATGTTATGTAACCTCCATTGACATTAAATCATCTCTTTAAAATATAATTAAAACATGCCAATATTTAATGAATTTCTCTCATGTCCCCTAAAACACGTTCCAAGGAATGTGGAGACATATGAATGACATAGGATTACAAGGTTAATGCCACCTATCCTAACAACATGTGTGTCCCCTTTTTTGATATCATACCCATCAAATCTAGGCATATGGTTGTAGACCTTGGTTTCCATGAATTTCATTTCATGTAATCATCCCAAGTCATGTCTAGCTATTTGGAAAGAGTATCCAAGGGAATGATAATGGATCGAGTAACCTGATATTTTTTAAAAACAAGAATAATATTGGACTATGATTCCTCAATTCCATCTTCACATGGTATCTTATACTATAGGGATAGTTGGGTGAGTTCCTTAGGGTGTTTTATGTTCTAAGCATACAACTCATATTGTTCTTCATCAAGACTATGCATTTATTAAAAACCCAAATCAATCACATCATAGTTATTGTGTTTATATTCTTCATCCATAAATCTATATCCTGATGCATCATATTGAATCCCCTTCTTCATAGTACCAATAATTATCATTCCATTTGCATTATCATTATCATCATTATCATTTCCTCATTTCATTATCATATCATTTAACATTTCATTATCATTATCATTTCATCCTTTCATTATCATATCATTTAACATTTCATTATTATTATCATTTCCTCATTTCATTATCATATCATTTAACATTTCATTACTATTATTATTTCCATTTCATATCATTTAACATTTAACATTTCATTATCATTATCATTCCATTTCATTATTTAACATTCCATTTCATATCATTTAACATTGCATATCATTTATCATTTAACATTTCATTATCATTTCATCATTTCATTATCACCATTATCATTATCTTTTAACATTACCATTGTCATCCTTTCATTGCCATTGTCATTTCATCATTTCATTCACTGCATCATCATTCATTTCATTTCTTTCATATATTATCATTCTCATTATTTTCATTAACATCTCATATCATCCCATTTCTTATCATTATCATTTCATGGTCATCATCATTTCATCATTTCATCATCATTATCAGTTATCATTATTTTCATTATCATATCATCAATTATCATTTCATGTCATTAACTATCATTTTATTTCTTTACCATTTCATTATCATTATGATCCCATCTATCATTTCATTTATCCGTTCATTCTAATTACACATCATTATATTTTCATCACATATCGTTTTATCATACATCTCACTATTTACTCATATCCTTTTACATCATATCATATCATATCATCATACAAAATTCATAATGCATATCATGAACACAACATTCATTTTTTTATTATCATATTACCATATTTTACCTGCATTGAAAAATCCAAAAAATATAACATTCCATACATACATTTCCATATACACATCATAAGTCATCCACCTGCATAACATCATCAGTACGCATCATCAAATCATCATCATCATAATATAAAAAACATTATAATTGAATCATCCTGCATATCATATTAGTCATTAACTCATTCAAATGCATACCAAAATCCATAAACACATAGAAATAAATGCATGTCACATCATCATATCATAAATGCACATAACATAATCCAAAACAATCATTGCCGCTGCATATCATCACTCATAAAAAATGATACAAATGTCCAAATGTCCAATGAAACTAAAATTTCCAAAGCAAAATATATCAGATATGATAAAAAATCAGTATACATGCTCCCAAAATGATACACATATGTGCATTGTCTACTAACTGGTCGATGCCCCTGATGGTGCTGGTCTGGAAGGAGGTGGCCTACCACTGGTGCCTGTGTCTAGGTCCTGCCGAGGTCCAGTCACTCCTCTGCTCTGTGTATGTGTCTGTGATCTACTCTTGCTCCTACTATGGGACCACAGGTATGGCTCTCTGCGATCAGGAGGACACAACTCCTCGTTTCTAACTCTATAATACTCATCCTCCCTCGCCATCTCCATGCCCTTTGCAATGGAATCTCGCAATGATGCACTCTCTATGGTGCCCATCAGCCTTTGTGCAATGCCCTCAGCCTCTACTGCCCTCCGTCTAAATGCATCTCTCTCTGCAATCACCTGAGCTAACTGTGGGCCTGGGGCAGGTGCCTGTGCCAGCTGTGCCTGTAGCTGCACAATAAATCCCTATGCCTGCCCCAGTTGACTCTGTAACTGTCCCTGTTGCCCCTGTAGTGCCTGCACCTGGGCCTAAAGCATGGCTATCTACCCTTGCTGAGATGAGGATCCCATCCGGATCATTGTCCGTCGCCCTATCCCTTTCCTCGGTCGCCGCATGATCTAGACACCCCTCAGAATATCCAGCCTCGACCTCCCCAGCACATGGCCCTCATCTCCACCATCATCTCCGTCATCCCCATCTGAATTCTCCTCCTCCTCTCCGCTCTCCTCCTCTCCTCCAACTGCTCCCTGCTCGCCGCCGGCCACATCCTCCTGTCTCACTACCCCTGGTTGTGGTGCTACTAGAATGGGTGTTGGCTCATCGGGGCTAGTAAAACGTGGAAACGAATGTGTGTGAAAATATGCAAAATACTCATAAAACATGTCAGCATCAATAATGTCCCACCTGTCATCCCATGCCTCCGGTGCTAATGACATGAACTCTGTATACGCTATCTGATAAGAAACATATGGCCCCCATCCAGCCTCATCTTTTCTTTGGGCATAATGTGCCACCCCCTGTGGCATCCCCTGCGTAAATCCAAACTGCCTCTACACTCGTAACACTAGAAACCTCTCAAGAATGAAAGGAGTCCTCCCTATCAAAAACTGAGGGATGCATACATATGGCATCTCTACATCATCTGTATCCCATGGCTCACAATCAAGATATGGTCGCCATACTACTGTATCCATATCATCCATAAGTCACCTCTAGTAATCTACCTTGCCCAGCTTGGGCTGGGTAAGGAACAGAGCATACGTATATATATATAAGGCCTACCTGGTGGCCTAACTCTGGGGCACACTGGTCTTGTCACAGCAAAATGCTCCCATGCCTAGATCTGCAGCAATGTCACACCACAGGACAAACTGGAAGAACCCCTGTATACCACCTCGTGCAAATCGTGATATAGATGCGCTAGCATGCAACTCCCCCATACATATCTCCGTGGATGTAGCAACATCTGCTCCAAAATCTTGCCCCATCCCACTGATAATCCCTTTTCCCAGTGATCTGAACAAAGGAGATCTCCAATGAATGCACCCAAAACTGCAAGCAAGGCTAGATATCCTCGAAAGTCCGCCCATGGTACCCAGTACCCAGCTATTTGTGTATCTCCAAACACCCTCCTCAAGGCATCTGTACCCCCAAGCTCCTTGTGATCATAATACACAAGGGCACCAACCACTAGGACACCTAATATCCTATAAACATCCTTAGGAGTCACCGTCACCTCACCAGTCGGCATATGAAAGGTGTTGTGCTCCAAATGCCATCACTTTGCCAGTGTCGTCAACAATCCTCTATTGACCCGAATCGGCGGCATAGCCAACAAGGATCGCAAACCACATGTATCTATCAATGCTATGTCAGCAGGTGTCAACTCAGGTGTCCTATCCCATCCTACTAAGTGCCGCTCTCTAATCTGGAGGTTTTTGAAAACCTCCTATTTTCATCACAAGGATAATTCATCAAAATCATGGCAATCATTCTCAATAAAGAAAAATCAATTAGACTCATATCTATCAAGTGACCCATATCAATGCATCATATCAATCGACCCATATCACACAATCATTCCTATCAAGAAAACCAATACACAATCTATCTAGTTGGATATCATATCAAATATGTTCAAACGATCAATTACTATTTGCTTTCTATCACAGAAAGCAAATTTATCAGAAGTCATATCAATCATTTATCAGACAATTACTCTTTGTTTTCTACTCTAGGAAGCAAAGTTATCAATCAATCATCAGATTATCCTATCATTTCTATCCATATCAACATGATGACACGACAATTTCACAATCTATTGACTAAGGAAGCAATATTCATCATCATTTTCATCCAATTTTTAATTCTGCCTATTTTTACCATATGCACTACTTTGTGGACTCTATACACTAAACACCATATGCGTCGTTCTTTTCACGGGATGCGCTAAAACCCGTATGCACTGTTGTTTTCACCGGATGTGCTCAAATAGACCCCCTATGCGCGTTTTCATATATGCACTACTTTAATCACCCTAAGCGCCCCTGTTTTTACCTGATGCACATTTTTCCTATATGTGTGACTGTTTCTCCTATATGCGTTTTACTACTAAATTTTCTATCCTACCCTATATGCGCTCTAGTTTTCACGGGATGCGCTAAACTGGTTTTTTTAAAATTTTCAAACCCTATCCTGTATGCGCTACTATTTCTACTCTAAGCACCGAATTTTTTTTTGAAAGCACGCAAACTCATCTAAATGCACTAAAATGTCATTTTTAAATCTAAAATCCCGGAAAAATGCAAAATTTTGATTCAAACGAAAAATTTGAAAGCATAGTGGTTAGATCACTCACTGGTGGTCCGTAAGCTGTTGGCCTCTGGTAAGATCTCTCGAATCGTGGCGATGATAAGGAATCTCCATGTCGCGATGTCACTCTCAAGCTACAGTATTCACCAAAGTAAAAAGTGCAAATGACTTGTCTTTTTCAACTTTTTACCTTTTAAAGGTCAAACCAAGGGTAAATTTGTTGCTTTTTGACTTTATTTTCAAAATGGGACATTTCTTTTTCATCATTTATCATGAGCTAAACCACTCTCTCTCATCCGTGATTTACCTCCCGAGGGGGTATCATCAGCAAAAATATCGAAAACATATCAGGGGAAAAAATCTTATTTTATTTGAAGTAATGTGTTTTACACATCACTTCAAAGAGGGGCAAAATGTATACGTCTAAAAATGGTCATGATTAAGCTTGTTAATTAATTAAATATTTTTTATTTAATTAATTCTCTAAAGTCATCTACATATAAATAAATTTAATTATTTATTTATATCGTCATTTTTCTAATTCTTCTACCTTAATTAAATAAACAACTTTATTTAATTATTGGCATTTCCCATATTCTTCTTAATTAAATTAAATAAATTTTCATAATTTATTTATATTTGATTATCACATCATTCCAAAGTTTGAATATTTAAATATTCAAATAATGGAATATTCCATTCACCCCATAATTAAATTAAATATTAAATATTTTATTTAATATTTTCCTTACTCTAATTTCATTCTTAAACATAATTAAATATGATTTATTTAATTATGCGGGTTGCCATATCCATCTTCCCCTTCCAAATTCTAAACTCACCCTTCAAATTCTAACTATCTTCAAATGAAAATTTCCCTTCGAAACTCAATGACGAAAAAATGAAGAAAAGAAAACCTTCCATCTCCATCTCCACTTTCGAAAATCTTCCACCGTCCATTCAACAAGCTTAATCTGGACCGTCGATTGAATCAGCCAATCGAATCCGTTCGAAAAATCTATAAATGCCGGTGCAAATCAAGCTTGGTTACACTTATGCACGCATACACCTATGCCTACCTACACATTCATACGCATTTACATACTTACAATCAATTTATGCATTCACATCATTTTCAGCATCACAGCCATACTTTCATTTTAGCATAGTGCATTTAGCATAGTGTGCTCTAAAATATCGTTCTTAAATTCCTTTTAGTTGAGCTTGATCTGTTGATCTAGAGCCACCGAAATCAACAAAACGCTGGAGTTAGAGAGAGATAAGACGGTTTCTGGAAGTCAATAATGGTTTTTATTTGTTTATTTTTCAGTTTTTCCTAATTTAATGTCTTATTTATATGTGTTTGATTTTTTTAAACGATCCAATATTTCACACACACAAATAACATATGCACTTCATTGTTGACAATGAATTTTAGAAGAATTTAATTTCTCTTGAAGTAGTTTGAAGATTGAACTTGTCAACAGTGACTCACCCACAACCATAATCCATCAAATGGTTTAGTAAATGATCTAGAAAGTAAGTTAACTGATAATATCTTAGTGTACACCATCAAGCCTTTTCAAGATATAGTTATTTATAGTGTCGCTCCATTAGATGTCTATTATGTTTTATATGGAAAATGATATGTGCACTATTAACATGTATTCTATGAAACAAATCTAAGGAATATTGTTATTGATGTTGGTAATAAGGGATACCATATACCAAAATTATTCCTTAAGCTATCACTTATTAGCACTAAAAAATGTATAAATCTAGTCAATCTAGCAAGAAGTGTGACTTTTATGGCGAGACATGAATGCAAGAATATACAAGTATTATGCTACTTCATATTATAGTTCCTCCAACAATATTGGCAAATAACTCAAGTTTAGCCACAAGTTGGAAGAATACAAGAATATATTTGTATTCACCAAAGGAAGTGCCTACAAACTATATGGTAAGACATACTATTGATTTGATTTATGTAGTATACCTCTATCTAATGATTTTATATTCTAAAAATAATTTTTGGAGGATGATGAAATCAAGAAATAGATCTATGAACTCATGGAGAAATTACACATCATCTCATCTAAAATTTCCAAATTGTGTTGTAGTCCAATTGTGCCAACATAAAAGAGAATTGACTCATGGAGGTTATGGATCAATTACAAATCTCTCAAAAATATCATAGTGAAGAAATAATTCCCTCTTCTTTATATTGAGGATATGTTAGGCTAGTTCTATGATCCAAATTTATTCACCAAAATTGATCTTGAGTATGGATATTATTAAACTCATGATGAACCTACTAACATCCAAAAAACAATCTTCAAGGCAAGAGAAGGTTTCTTCAAGTGGTTAGTCACACCTTTTGACTTAAACAACACAAAAACTAAATTCATATAGATGATAAATGGTATTATTAATCCATTCACCACTTCATTTGTTGGATTCTACCTTGATGGCCAATTTCTCTTTAGTAAAATATGGGATGCACGGTAGTACCAAATAGAGTAAGTGATTGAAACTTTGCAAAAACATAAGTTGTATCCAAACATGGAGAAATAATTATTTCCCAAGTATGAGGTATAGTACTTTTATATATGCACAGAGAGTGCATGTGGACTCAACTGAGATTTGAGAATTCTAGGAATGACCATAACCAAAAAGTCTTAGAAATCTCTACAACTTCTTAGGATTGGTAAATTTCCCCAAGAGATTTGTGCTTTTTTTTTTATCACATGAATTGATGTTTAAACCAAGTTATCTAATGTAGTACTAAATAAAATTTCATCTAGATAGTCACATAATAGAAATAATTTAAATAATTGAATTGTAAACTATATTTTACACCAATACTTATAATACCAAATATTTATGCTTTTAAGATTGAGACCAATGCATCTAAATATGTATTTTGAGTAGTCCTCACTCAACATGGCCACCCAACTACTTACTATAATGAAACATTCACCACACCAATAAGGATCTACCCAATCAATAAATTTATGCTATTGATCAAGAATGTAAGTATTAGAATCATTATATCTTAGGTAAGGAGAATGTGATCCACATAGATCATAAGAAGATAAATTCAATTCTTGTAGACTTAAAATAATTAGTAGTAAGAGAAACATAAAAAATGGTCTTCTTATCTTGAACAATTCTATTTGAACATCAAGCACAAGAAGGGAATTTCCAATCTAATCATAGGTTACCTAATTCATATATCATCTCAAGCTCTTGTTAATGTTCTTTAGGAAGGTGGATTTGAAGTCAAGGGATGGTTAGAATTGTATCCATATGACATGGATTTTATAGATATCTATATCAAAATTTACTATGTAGTAATTAAGTTCCAAATCTCTACTTGTAGGATCGACTCATATACCACCTTAGGAACTTATGCATTCCATATGAGGTAGAGAGATAGAAACTAATATCAGAGGTTTATTTTAGTGTTTTCATGACACTTTGGGATAAAAAAGTGTAATACCCATAACTGAATGTGTCCTATCTTTTTGGTTGTTTTTTATTTTAATATTGATACCATACTTATCAATAATGTTTTGTATTTCTGGATAAAGATGTTTGATATTGATCTATATTTTGGATGCATATGTTATGATTTTATATGTTTGAACTCTAGTAATGTTTCAACCTCATTATCTTCACTTTCTATGTGACTATGAGTATATTATATAGATCATGGTAGTTGTAGATGATTTTTAATTCAATATAGTTATTTGATGTCATCTTGTGGAATATATCATTTTAGTTATTTATATGGCATGGTTTAACTATTCTTATATTATGTAAAAAACTTGATTTTTTAATAGAGCATATAAGAAAATTTTCCCCAAATGGTGATTAATATGGAGATGTAATTGACTTAGGTGAATGTGTATGCTCTAATTCCCTATCTCAATATATTCAAGTTACAAGATGAGCCCCATGTAACCCTATGAATCCTTGATCTAAATTGATGTAACTTCTAGATTCCTATGTTATGCAAACCTATAAAATGTGTATGAGTGTTTTATATAGACTTGTTATCTTTGCTTATATTACATTAATTTAGTATTCACAATGCTCGCTAAGTGTTTTTGAAATAACTAATATGTTGGAGTAAAAAAGAGTTAATTATATCTACCTTAATAAATAAGGAGTTATACAAGTAGATTTAATTGTATCAATGAAAAGCAATTAAAAATTTCAAATGGATTTATTTGAAAAGATTATGGACTAGTTATTTGAAATGAATATCTATTATATGTGATAATAAAATATAGACCCAAGGTTTAGATTACCTATGTCAAATAAATTAACACTAAATAAGAAGGAAATTAGAATGGTACAATAGGTAAAACATACATAATATAAATAAAACTAGAATTTTATACATTTATATCCACCATATAACCAATTCACTCATATATTAATATTATATTCTTCATACAATGTATATTTTATACTACAATCTACAAAGATATAAATATCACAAATATTAGGGTAGTAATTATCTACACTATATTCATTATTCTTTGGTTCCTTTTATACCATGTTCTACTCTTTTCTTTTCTATTATTTATCTTCTCTCCTCTCCTATTTTCTCTAGTCTTTATCTTATTTGTGGTGAGGTTAGGTGCTCATACAACCTCCTATTTTTTTAAGGATATGTCCTTCCATTTACATTTGTACTTATCATCCTTCAATCTATAGTTCTTTTCCTCTTTTCTATTATTTCTCTTCTTTTTTCTCCTATTTTCTCTAGTATTTCTCTTACTTGTGGTGAGTTTAGGTGCTCATACAACCTCCTATTTGTGTAAGGATATGTCCTTCCATTTGTATTTTTACTTATTATCCTTCAATCGATACCACACATCTTCAAAGGTTACAACAATAGTATTGCAGACAACTATAATTAGGCTTGTCTTGTTTCAATTCCTTATTTTCCAACATCCTCCCATGACCTATTTATTGTATTATCCTCAAGATACTCCCTTCTAGTAAAAAATAGACTCAAAATATCATAATATTCCTCAAAATTTGTAGTTAAGGTTGTAGGTATTTGTATGATATCTTGATTATTTCATATACATTCTCCTAAGTCAATACCAAACATTGAATTTGTTGAGTCTAAAATATTTTTTATTGTACGCTCTTTCTATGTTAGTTATAATAGTTGGATATATGAATGTAGGCATCGATTTTTGGATCTCACAAAGGAGTGTTGACAATAGTGACATATAGACATATATTTCCAATTCTAGCTCCTTCATTTGTATTATTAAATGCATCCTTTACTCGCTTAGTTGACTATGTTGAGATATAATGCTTCTTGCTTCTTTGTATCAAGTGACCCGGATCCTTGACTCAACCATAAATTCATAACTCCCTGATATTTTAATTATTTGAGACTCCGATAATCAATCTAAGTTTTATATTGTATGACATGACCTATGGCCTATTGATATAATACTAATACAATGTGGGAACACAATTGCAAGTATCATCTAGCTTCTTAATCTATCTCTTTGTATCCATTTATATATTTTTTGATATGTGGCTTAACTTTGATCTGTACTCAAAGATGATTTGTCCCTCAAAGATTTTTTCTCTCGTTCTGAATTTCTCATCTAGTGAAATAAAACTTGTATTAATCCTTCTAATTGAGTTGGTGTGGGAATTGATGAATCTACTTACATTTGTGGGTAGTGCAATATTATTTTGAGCATCTTTTCTATGCTTTCTAGTATAAATATTTTATGCATTATATCCTACTTCACACTATTGTTGAATGCTTCTCCTAACTCCATTTTTTGAATCAATGATATCTTAGTAAAATCAATTTGTGGCCCTGTAGGAGTATGCACAAATATATTTAGGAATATTAATATCAAATATCCTTAATTTTGTCTAGCCATATACTCTTATTTTTCTTATAAGATCACTTGTTAGTTATTTTGACAGAGTAGTCAAATGTGTGGATGTTTCTCCTATTTCTTTCTCTGCTTCCTCTATTCCTTATTTTTATTTCTCTATTTGTTCTCTCATTTCTCTTGTTTCTTCCATTCCATTTACATCTTGTTTTACTCCCCTTATTGATTTTTTGATACTATCCTTGCTATATATTTATATTGTATCAAATACCTTATCATATTATTCTTTTTATTTTCTATGTCCATGTTACTAGTTCTTATTTAACACTTACCTCTTTTTGTAATAATTGTTGAGGTAAATCTTGTTAAATCACACATTATTGTATTTTTGGTCAAGATGGCAGTAATGTGGTGTATTTAGGCTCCTCCTCATGTGATTTGTATTCTTGGACCATCATATTAAAAGAATGTTGAGTTTCCTAAACAACCACATCATGCAACTTTTATTAAATTTAATGAATTCTAGAATTGATAGCTAAGGTATCTAGGTGCTGGCAAGAAGTTGAGTCCACTTTTTGGCCAAAAAGTGGAAGTGTTTTCCCTGATTTTCAGCATTTGACACATTTGACCTTAAAATTTGAAGCACTTAGAGATGGAATCTTCAAAAAAGTCACTAATCATAAAATGTAGTACTCGAGTCTAGTTTCCAAATATGTAATTTATTTCAATACCTAGATTGTAAAAATTGAGTTTCAATAGGCATTTAAAACCACCGTTTAAAAGTCACTTTTTTATACCATACCATGCACGTGTACAACATCCATATTTTGACCTAAATTATTTTTCTAAACTTTTGGGAAATATTTGTGACTCATTGAAGCTTGTTCTCGATATTTTTTTGTAATTTTTTATTGAATATTTTTTTTTTGTTAATTTTTTATAGGCATATTTGTCGTTTAAAAATCATGCACAACAAGCATAAGATGACCTTAACTTATCATTTTGATTTTTTTTAAATTGAAAAGAATTGTCTAAAGTTTTTTCTCGTGCAATCCGTTCGTCAAAATGTTATGTTGATCAAAAGTTATTAAAATATTAAAAAACCCTGATATTTAAAGTTTATGGACCTGTTTATCATAAATTAATTGAAAAATAGAAAAATTAATCCAATTGTAAAAAAAATTACATATTTGGAATCTACATTGTCTCATCTAAAATGGGTTTTAGTTTCGTCAAAAAATTCTGCAAAAAAAGTTGTCAGCCATATGTCCAAACTCGGTGTTTTTCTCTGACATTGTTAGGACCTTCAACTTGCAGGTCAAACCAGGTTGAAGGTCTAGGTTCATATTCCCAATGTTTTTCTCGAACCAAAATACAAAGCAAAAACCCGACCACAAAGCAAATTCAAATTCAATTTTTTAGAAACAAGATCTCATTTCCCAATATTAAATAGTGTGACTGTTGACAGGGAAACAAGATCCCATCTTATAAACGGGATCCCGATTTGTACAAAATGGGATCTTGAATTTTATAAATCGGGATCCCGTTTCGTACTAATTAGGATCTTGTTCCCTGTCCATCGATTTAGAACCCTTTAGCAAACGGGATCCCGCTTTTTAAAAATCGGGATCTTGTTTTTGCAATGTCGATTTCATTTTTTTAGCTAAGGCAAAAAAATTCCATGTTTCGTGGACTCAACTTTGTGCACTTACCCATCTACCTGGTGCTTCCCCTTAGTTCTTATTCTTTAATTTTCCACACCTAATTTTTATATTTAAAGATAAACTTAATGTGGAACCACCTCATCCAAAACTTTATTTTTTAATGTGCTATCTATTTTGAAAGCTTCTTCTTTTTGTGCAATTATCTACTTTTGTAGGATTGTCCTTAGTTTTATTGGAAATCCATCAACATTCTAATCAAATACAACACAAAATTATTATGATGAAGCCCACCATTACTCTAATTATAGTTTCTTAATTTATTGTGGTTGTATTAGAATATGACTTAGCTATCTTTCTAGTGGTTTTCCAACTGTAGACAAAGATTTAAGAATTTTTTGTTCATGTAACAAGGGTTCTTGTACTAATTCTTATGCTACTTTATGTTCCTTCTTTTGTGGTTCTAGTAATGATGGTTTTTCTTCTTCTTTTGAACTATAATCATATTGTATTAATTTTTATGCATTTTTCTCAAGTAACTATATTTTTATTTTATATTGCAAAGATCAAATATGGTATTTTTTGCCCTACATTGTATGAAAAGTGTTTTAAAAAAGGCTCTATTAGTTTTATAAAAAAAATTTGTACCTTTATGTATACGAGTAAACCAATCCAAAAATTGTCCTCCTTAGGCTACAAGAGAAGAGGTGACATATATAATAATAAAATGTTATAGGACACCTAATGGAAAGCAATGAAAAATTCATGCGTATGACTCTTTGGATCACCTTTTTCTTTATATTTATCAAATTTAGGTATTTTAAAGTGTGAAGTAAAAGGTGTTTATGTATAGTTGAAATTTGAAAGGGATAGGGACATGGTTCTTAAAATTTATATCCTTTAGTGGAAGGTGAACCCAATTAAATAATTTTAAGGGTGTCCTTTATATCGATCAATTCTTGATCGATTAAAGGTTTAGATGATTAAAATTGATTAGATGAACCAAGCAGGCCATAAAAAAGATGGTTGGTATATTTAGAAGTATTTGCATGGGAATCATGATGATAATTTCCACCAAATTCTATCCCTTCATTCTTTTTTTTAGTTCTAGAATTCTCATTAGTAGTGTTAGTTGAACACATGCTTCAAGGTATTCATCATTGCTTGTAGGAGGGGGTTCTTGTGTTCTTAATTATTCAAGGCTGAAATCAATTGGTAATAAGTCTCTTGATTTTATTATTTCTTAAAGGATACAATATCAACATGTTTCAATGTAAGTTTAAACTTTTTTTTATTTTGAAAAACTTAGCTATATCATCTTCACATTCACTATGAGTGTGTAGAATATCATTATCATCTCCATATTGAGCTAGTACATGAGAGTGATCTTGGGTATCCATTTTGTGGGACTTTCTTGGTTATGCATAATATTTGGGGACATGTAAAACTTAGTCTTATTTGTATGGATAAAAATAATTGTTAGATATAAAAATATATACCAGGACAAAAATTGGAATCAAAACTTGATTAATGAAAGATAAAATATAGACTCAAAATTGGTAAAAAATAAGTATTTTATGACTATGGATGAGCTATGACTTGTTATAAATTATTTTTTTATAAGGTTTCATTTTAGTTAAGGGTTATATAACTTATGAATTGTATATGGGTTGATTATGTAATGAGTGTGAAAATGGTGTTATGGTTAAGGTTGGATGTTACCTAGATTTAATATGAATCTAACATGAGTATCGAAGTTAGATAATGTTTTGGAATACCATTTTGATTGTGATTAAGTGTAAATACATGAAACATTATGAACTAATGTTGACTTGAGTTAAGTTAAACTAGGGTTAAGTTTACCTAAGGTTATGTTAAACTAAGGTTAAGTGAACCTAGGGTAAGTTAAATGTGAGTTGAATAGACTATGGTTAACTTAAACTAAGGTTGAACTAAACCAAGGTTAATTTGACCTATGGTTAGTTTACTAAGGGTTGAATAGGCTATAGTCAAATTCAACTAAGGATGAGTTAACCAAGCGTTGAGGTAACCTATGGTTTATCTAAACCAAGGTTGAGTTAAATTAACATTTTGGGCTATGGTTTAAAGTTAAACTAAGGTTGAGTTAACTTGGGGTTGATTTAACCTATGGTTGGTTGAGTATATGTTGAATGGACTATGGTTAAATTGAACTAAGTTTTAGGTAAACTTGGGTTGAGTGAGCCTAGTATTAGTTGATTATAGGTCAAGAATAGAATATGGTTAAGTTAAAATAAGGTTGTGTTGACCTATAATTTAAGTTAACTTGAGTTATACTAACTAGGGGGGAGTAAACCTAGGGTTGGTAAACTATGGGTTGGATAGACTATGGTTAAGTTTAACTAAGGTTGGTTTGACCTATGGTTTAATTTTATTTGAGTCAAACTAAGTATGCTATGGTATGCATGATCTAATATTAAGTTGGACAATGATTTAGTTTGACTAAGAACTTGCGTTAGGGAAGCATAAAATGGTGACATGGGTGAGGATGGAGTATGGTTATGACTTTGGTTATGGATCAAGTTTTATTTAAGATAATGAATTTGGTTTTGGTCCAAGTTTATAACTCATACAAAGAAATGATAAAGATGAAAATCATAAGACATGATTGATAAGCTTTCCCTATGGACTAGTTTGAAGCAGGGAGGGTTGATCTAAACACTAAAAGACACACAATACACTTAAACAAGCCTAAGATAGAAAAGTAGGTGTATCACTCCTTGTACGATCATAAATATACCATGTGTCCAAATGTGGGTAGTCTCAACCCATTTTATTCGACCTAGGGTTAATAGGTTGCTTGTCAACCTAGCATATGTTTAGATGGTTAATGCCTTAACATTAGTTGTATCATGGATTATTATTAAAAAATTTGAGGTAATCTATGAGTAACTCCATATAATAGTTTTTGGATTGGTGTGCTACAAGAAATAACAACCAAAAGAATGCCTAACTAGTATAAACAAGCAACATAAGGAGTCCTCTATATACCCAAAGGTGCGTGAGGCATAATTTTGTATTGCAGGGGTACTATCTAATGCTTATGGAGTGCTTAAAACACATATCTACTTAGCTAGTGACAAATCCTCCTTTAATTTATAAAGCTTGTTGGTACATGAGCTCTCAATAGATCTAGTGATCAAAACTAGATGCTAGTAGACCTAGAAAGAATGAAATATGAGTGCTCAATGATGAGGTTTAATTCATAATAAAAATGAGCAATCTATTTCTAATCCTCAAGATTATCTTGTGACATGAGAGGAAAGTATACATAACTTGTCATTGGTGCACAAAGTGGTAGTTTAAGTTGCTTTTAATTTCCAACATCACCTTGTAGTGTGAGGAAAGAGTGTACACAACCAATTTCTAAAAACCACTCTAATGTAAATAATAGTTTAATTACTAAGCACCAAAGTAAAGTGTGAAGGGTTCATTTTGAATTATCCAAACAAAGTGTGAGTTTGGTTTAGAAATTATGTCTTTTTTTTATCAAACATGTATGAAGCTCATTAGTAGTTACATAAAAAATGGTCTTCAAATCTCATCCTACAATAATAATTAAAAAATTATTGAGGCACATACATAGGTATTTGGTGTATATGCCTTAGATTGAATAGGCATGATTCACTTCACAAATGATTTGAAGTGAACCCAAGTGATTCATAGGTGACATGTACAACTGACACAACAAGTTAGCACAAAAAACTAAAAAATACTAAAAAAATAGAATAGTTACCTACACCATAAAGGATTCAAAACACCTAAAAATTGCATCACCAATATTAGAGAAATAAAGTACATACAAATGATAGAGATAGATATGTCTTAGATTGAGCAGATTTCAATGGCATATCCCATGAGATTGAGATTTATCTTTGGTACTCCGATCATGATAGACAAGGGAAATGCATATATGGATGTGCAAATAAAATATTATAGATACTACAATAGTATGAAACACACCCATGCCTACAAACTTCACCTTGGTGTATGGATGAAATCAACAAACTACAAGAGAATAATAATTAAAATAAAACAAATTAGAAACCATAAAAATATATTTGTAGGAAAATCCTTTAAATAATAATCACAAAATGGAGACTTAGTCATGTACATTTCAAATTGGAATTATCAAGATGAATTAGAGGGTCCAACATTTTGGATCTACATGAGTGCTGCTTCTCCTCCTATATTGTACTAATGAATTTAGATTACCCTTTTACTTTAAATAGAAGTTGTAGTGAATATGGTAGATGATAGGACCATAGTTCTTCCTTCACCTTTATTGGATCAAACAAAATAGGATGAATATGCTCTCACATCCAAAATACATTAAAAATTATCCAATCTTACTTATAAATCCTAGTCATGGTTAGTGCACAACAAGAGGTTTCTAAAAAAATTTAAAAGATTTCAAATAACAAAAACATGGCACAAAATAAACATATCATGATACCTCAAAATAAATATGGTACGTAACATTAAGAGGATAGTGCATCATTTGAAATCTTGGTACAAATCTAGCAACATGTTAGGAAAAATTAAAATAAGAAACAAGAAAATGACACAACTTTGCAAAGCATGGCACATCTAGATATAATTTATTTAAATCCAAAGAAATTCAATGACATCTCTACAATATAAAATAAAATATTTTAAAATATATATGATAAAATAAAAAAGAAACATTTATAAACTATGGATGAAAGCTCAATAAGAAGTGTACATGTTTTGTGTAAAAAAATAACTACAACCTAACGGAAAAAAAACTTGCATTGAGAGGTTAGAAATTTAAAAACCAGTCCTAAATAGACCCAAAATCCTAAGAACTAGAAATCCTACAATTAAACATGTTAGAATTACCAAAATTCACTTCTAGTAGATACATTTTGCACATGGGATAAGTTTTCTAGTTTAAAAATATATGCTTTTGCTAAAATAGACAAACCTTGGTCAAAGCGTATATGCTCCAATCAGTGCAAAGAAACACCACCTCCTAAAAAAATCTCAAAACCTATAATAAATTAGAAATTTGAGCCTACAAATAAAAAATAGCTCAATATAGAGTCCCATTGGGCATGCCAAAATGTGGGAGGTAAAATTAAATAGAATAGAAAGGAGAATTAAATAATAGAAATACAACTCCAAATGAAATTAAAAACTCATCTTTTGATTGAGATCAATAACAATTTACATCTAAACAAAATGAATGAAATCATAAATACTATAAACCGATACAAATCATTATTGTGGGTATGCTTAAATAATTTACGATATTTTTTGCTAAGTGTTATAGCATCAACTTGCTCAATTCGAGATGGTGAAAATAGAGGATTAAGCTCCAATTAATATTTTTTTTGAGATGAAATTGAATGGTGGTGATTTAATCTTGGATCATGAGTTTGATCCATGAATGGTGGATGTGATGGGGAGAGGTGGCAATCAATTAGCCAATTGGATGGAGGTGACTATATAGTCAAATTATTTGATTGGTGAGTTGATAATTATTGGATTTAGTAATTAATTGGTGGTCTTGAGTTAGCCAAATAGATTGTCTTGGACTAATGGATTCGATTGGTGAGTTAGCTAAATCGATTATTTAGCTAACTATTTTTATAGATAGTTAATCCATCAGGTGTAATTTAGGATTTAAATTAATTTAACTATAGATAATTTAAACTTAAATTTGAATATTTAAACATTTGGTGGGAAATTATTCACTTTAAGTTGACTAAATAATGAATATTGTTTAATGAATTTAATTATGATAAAATAATGGACTTCTAGGGAAAGATTAATTATTTTAATAGATTTAAAGGTGGTAAGTGCATTAAATGTTAAAATGAGACGTTATTACAAAAAATAGTGTATTCATGATTTCAATGTCTACAATTACAATATCTTGCTTGTTAATGATTAATTGGAAAAGCACCATAACAGAGGATAATAAGAATTTCATTTCCACAAAATAGTTCCTCTCTAGATGCAAATGACAATTGGCTGTCAGAATACCTTCTTCCTAGTGTAACTTGATTTTTTTGAAAATGTAAAACATGTCTCTCAATTAAAAAGGAAATTGCAAGATTTATAAGATACTAAAATAGATGTATCACATCTTAAATGATTATTGTAATATAACTAACATGATATTAAATTTATTGAATATCTAGAAATGTTATTTTAGATAATCTATCAAAATATAGCTTATGTTAACTTATGTGATAATTCATTGTGATTTCTTGATAAATTCGAAATGATATTTTAGATAATTTATTCATAATTAATATATCTGTTAATTATTTTTTATATTACTTATGATTGATATCATTATTTGAAAAAGTTATATGAAAAAGCTTGTTTTCTTTATAATTTTAGAATGATGATTTTGATAGGTACTAATTATTTTCTTATTGAGTTTATATTGCTTATGGTTGATAAATTTCTAATTATTTGAATGTGGCCATCTTATTCTTTGAAAAGGGTGGATGTGGATACATGTTCTTTTTTATGATTTTAAAATAACATTTTAGGTAATCTTTCAAAAGGTCTAGGTCTAGTTTATGTTATAATTTGGATGGTTATTTATTTATTTTTGTTTGTTGAATTTTTAATAGATATTTTTCAATTATATTATTTTTTATGGTTATTATTTTGTAAAAGGGTTAATGAGAAAGTGCACTTTCTAGATTATCTACAAATGATAGTTTAGATAATATGTCAAATGTTAGTGTGTGCTACAATATGGATAGAAATGTATTACTATTTTTATGTTAAACTTATGGTGGATATCTACTAGAGAGATTTTGTGACATGTATTCCTATTAGGAACTAATGGATCAAACATGTTGTCTTGATTATCTACAAATGATATTGAAGATAATATGTCATAAGTTAGTTAATTTGACATTATAGATAGCTATGCATGATTTTTATTTTTATTATTATTATTAGGAATAAATAGATTGATCTATGTGATATCTCAAGACTTTAAAGGAGCATGTAGGAAAACCACACAATTTCTTGATTATCTACAACTAATATTTTTTATTATTCACAAAGAGTTCTCGTTTGATTTAAATTTTTAAATATTTTTGAAGAGGATAACTAAATAGTGTCTAAATAGTGAAGCGTATAATTGAATAGTGGAGAGGATAGCTAAATTCAATTAGCAATAAAATCATTTAAAAAATTGGTTGTTATTTTAGGCATATTGAAATGATCAAGAAATACATACACACATATTTACACAAATATTTTATTGATCAAAGGATTATTTAGCTGCAATAACCCTATCACTAGGCAATGTCTATCTAGCTATGCAATAACAAAAAATAATAATTAATTAATATTTTGGAGAAAATGTGTATCAACTATGTTAGAGATAAACAATCCTTTGATAATTAGATGCCCATGTTTTATAAAAGGCATTTGTTAATTAGTTTCATGATTTGAGAAATATATTTCATTAGTGGATTAAAGTTTGTTGAGTATTTTTTGAAAATATTATATAGTTAAGTGATATTTTTTTTGATTACCTAAATATATTTTTAGAATAAATGCACCACATAAGGCCACCAAGCATGAAATTGTTTAGTAACATGGGATATATCTATGAGTCAATCTCTACAATTAGAAGGATGTTTCCTTATCTATACTATCTTAAGCCTAATTATCGGGGTTGAAAAAGGAAGTGATATAAGAAATAAAATAAATTAAAATGAAGGCTCACATGTCAAATAGATTTCCTTTTATAATAAAAATAAATCTTTACAACTCATGCTATAGTAATCAATAGAAATGATGAAAACAACACCTAGCATGCATAAAAAAAATGTCCACATAAACAAGAGTCAAAAGTTCAAGAATAGAAGCCTTTGATACTAATGATACTAATGATATTAAGTAACCACATATGATAAAATATTAATCTCTAGATACACACACAAACATTCCTCTATAAATAATTACAAATGAACTAAGAAAATGTTTAACATATAAGTATCATAATAACATCTAAATAAGATAATATAAATTAAAGAGCGACATACATATCTTGATTTATAAAAAATAACCCAATCCATGATATACATTCTCCCAAAATTTTAAATTTAAAATCTAGAAATGATGGGAGGAAGGACCTAGTTATAAGCCTTATATAAAAATATTGACAATGAGAAAGGTGACAACCTTGAATTAATCTTTTGATAATTAGAGTACCTATGAAATTAATTAAGGGTACTTGAATAGTGAGTTCTAACTTCTTACTCAATAAGGGCCATCATTGCTAGGTGTTGTCAAGTCATAACTAGTACTAGGGAAATGACTATTAGGCTTTAATGTTGAATGGTACCTAAAGATAAATTTAAAATGTATGAGCTTAAAGATCTCGCAAAAAATGTACCTCTATATAAGTTGGAATGTATTGAGCTACTCTATGAAAGTCATATATATCAAAATAAAGTTGCTAAGAACTATTACTTCTGATAAATATTGAGGAATAATCTTGTTCCTTGTAGGCCATCATATAAGGGTAATTGTGGAAAGATTATATGGTTCACTTATTCAAGGCAAAGTAATATACTACCTTTTATTCTCAAGTCCCAGGAGCATACCATGTAGCACCTATTAGGGAGTCTTATAGATAAAATAAGCAAAAAGGAAATAAGATTGGTCCACTACTAATAAACACACTTAAAGAAAAATAAGACATTTGGGGACCCACATAAATACTTTTGGACCAATGGTAGGGGTTTGTGTTAAAAAATTTCTTTGCAATGTTAGATCCTCACTCACTATTGGATGAAGGGTGATGTAGTGTAGTAAGATGAAAAATACTAGAACTAAGCCTTGTAACTTTATATATTTTCCTACACACACCTCAAAGCTGGATGTTGAGCAACAATTTAGATGAGATAAAGGAAATCTACCAAGTTTTGGTAACTCATAGGGGTTATTTCATTAGAGAAAGAACAAAGGACTTGGGAAGATACCCATTGATAAAAGGGCCCAAAATAAAACTAAACTTTTCAAAATTGATAGAGATATCTACTACTTACAAATTATTTAGAAAATCAAAGAGCATCCCCCACTCTTTATTTGAGGGTAGATCAAGTTTCCACATAAGTCTAAATAAATGCTCCAATTTAATTGTGCATTCATAAGACACCTCTTGCACTTGGGCCATGTTTTTTATACAAGGGTCTTTTACTCCACCAATTGCTTGAATAGTTCTTATACCTCTTAGATAGATGGGGAAAATGACCATGCTTGATAAATGCAATGTCCCAAAAAATATAACTAATTTTTTAAGGGGTTAAACTTATGAAAAAAGTACATATCATGCCTTATAGATTGAATGTTCATCTTTAATGAAGTCTAGAGGTACTTATACATCTCCAAAGAAACTAAATAATTTTCTCATATTTCTTTGAAAGCTACTGTTTATCTATATATCTAATCATAACTAACCTTCAAATGTGAAACTTAACACATCCTTGAGTCTATAGGTGTATTTCATTAACACATTGCCTCCAAATTCAACATCCATCAAGTTTTACTTGATCAAATAGGATCCAAGTAGTTTTAAATTGTTTTGATTATATGGGAAAAATAGGTTTTGAAGGGAACCAAAACCCTTTACAACAAAAGATACAAAATGCTGCCTAAAAATATTTTCAAAAGACCACCAACAACAACCCAACAACCAACAAACACAACAAAACGGGTGCTAAACAAAAGTATAACATATAACAACCATAAAACAACAAAACAACCGAAAAGAAACCTACACCCAACAGGAAATAGAAAGAAACAAAGAAGAAGACCAGGCACTAATCCAAGCTACCCAGGGTCTTGGCCACTTCAATCTGTTGGTTCCTATGTCTTTCGACCATATCTAGCAGCTCCTTCTAAGCATCAAAGGATCTCTTCCAATCAACCGACCCTTTCATAGAAGGTCCCTTGTCATCATCCTTAGTAGCTTTTTTACCTTTTCCCTTAGCTGCGCGCTCTTTCTCCATAAGCTCAGAGAAATAAACTTGATCCTCCTTGAGTTCACTAATCTTTTTGAAAAGGACTTCCAAGGAGTCCGTGTTGTTCTTCATAGATATATGACAAGCCTGCATTAGTTTTTTTATATCATCATTTGTACCCAAAACCTTGGCTTCCAAAGTAGCCAACTTTTCCTCACACAAAGATTTTAAGTCATGATAAGAACCTTCAAGGTCCACTATTTTGTCAATAAGAATGTCTGAAACTGAACCCTTGGGAACATTCTTCAAATTCTCCTTCAGACCTCTAATTTTAATATTAATTTTATTGAACTCTTGTAGAGTTCACTTAGCAAACTTAAAGGTACCAGTGGCCCTAGCCCTAGCAATATCCAACAAATCATACATGGAGGTAGTGTCATCATCAAGATAGGAAAAATCCTCAGAAAGAGGATTAATCTTCGAGGGCTCCTGTTTAGATTTTTTATTCTCCTCATCCTCCTCATTCAAACCCCTAGTCTCCTTGTCTTGCTCCATCTTGGGCATGTCTTGCATAGGGGAATCCTCAATGGCCACCGTTTTATCACTAGAATCCTTGGCATCACTAGATACAGTGGGGTCCTTCGCCGGAACATCCGAGGCCTTGTTCTTCAGATTGGAAATACACTTTGACAGCCTCCGTAGCTTGTCCATCAGACCCATTGCAATATCCTGTGTCCCCACTTTTGGGACACCACCAACAACATCCTTACCAATAGCCACCTCCATAGTTCTTGGAGAGGAATCATCTAACTCCACCTCCATGTTTTCACTCTCAGAAAGGGCAAGCTGCTTAGCAACCTTATTACTCTTAGAACCACCTACCTTCCTCTTCTTCGAAGAAGTAGCCACAACTGCTGGAGATACGTCCTCCTCTTCATTCCATTCCTCCTCATCCGAAGTGGGCTCAAAACCAGATGACACATCACTTAAAGTCTTCTCCTCCTTTCCCTTAGTGGCAGGAGCTAGAGTAAGAGACTTAACATGCTTCATAATCAATAAAATAAGCCCTTCATGGAGGACGAAAGCCCTTCTATTCTTCAGATGGGCATAAACAGAGACCTCTAAAGATGAAAGTAGAAAGAAAGGAAACAAAATAAACAAACCATGTCTGAAATGGTTGAGGAGAGTAAAATGGTGATCGAGAATAGCCGTAAACCTCCCCTCCAAAGTCACATAATGCATAAGCACCTCATCCACGCTCGCCCATATTTTCTTGAGGGATTTTCTCTCATAGCCCTAGGTCTCCAATTTAACTAATTTCTTTCTCTCATCATCTTTAAAAAACTAAGCCATCGCCTCTTCATTACTCTTTTTATCCTTGAAGAACTTACATCTTACCATCGACATCCCAGTAATAGAAGCAATTAAATCCTCATTTACCTCCACTTCCAGACCATCAACCTTGAGCTTGCGATTATGCCAGAAAGAAATAAATTGCACCGAGGCATGAAGAACTTACATCCTACCATTGACATCCCAGTAATAGAAGCGATTAAATCCTCATTTACCTCCACTTCCAGACCATCAACCTTGAGCTTGCGGTCATGCCCATGTAGCCTCTCTAAGAATGAAGTAAAATTGCCATGGCGCAGAATATTCCAGAGCTTCTTGTTTCTCCGAATGTCCCCACAAAAATGTAGCTCAATTCTACTCCTATCACCACCCATAGATAGCAACACCAAAAATACCAAACCCTTGCGAATAACCCATAGAAGAAGACCAGAGAGTAAAAAAACACCCACAAAGCGTGTGAAAGGGAGGAAGGTACTAGATCATGAATGCCGCATCAACTCATCCCACACCATCATTCCTTGATAAACTCCTAGCTTTCTCGGGAAGGATCAACCCCTCCTCCCACGAACGAAAATCATTTAACTTGACAACCTCGTTGGAAAAGAAATCTTCCAGCGAGTTTCCTTCTCGATAAACGTGAGAGATACGAGTCTCCTCACAAGATCTTAACATGATTATCGTATCCTTAATGAGCTGATTGACATTCCAACTCGAAGGATGGGTGCCACACAGATAATTTATTATGTTCAAAGAGTCACCTTCAACCCATAATTTGGAGTAGCCCTTCCTGATTGCAAATCTAACACTTATGAATGCAGCCTCCGCCTCCATGTAGTGATTGGTTTGAGTTCCCAATGAGAGTGCCACCATGCCAAGGAGTCTGCCAACATCATTTCTTAACACCCCCCCACATCCTGCAAGCCTAGGTTTTAAATTGTTACTTAGTTGATATAAAATAATATAGTAGCCAAGTGCCACTCATCCATTGACAACACCTTGTATTGAGCCAAGTGTTACTTGGCTAAGCATATTGATCATGCGTGAGTAAAGTGTCACTTGAATATTATGATGATCCTTATTACATCAAGTGTCAATTGATCAATATAGCACATAGACCCCAATTTTATCCATGAAGGATTATATTACAACCCCATTTGAAACTATGCCACAACCCCTTTGCACATCATTTATGGTTGTGCCTTAAATACTTTACTCTTTTTTATTTTAATCTCTAGGTACTAAGAGTTCAAGGTTTTGGTCTATATTTTAATGGTTTTAATTATGGTTTATGTAAGGTTTCAATTTAGTTTTTCAGATAACAATTTGAATTTACAAGTAACTTTATGTGCATTAAAAACTAGTTTAATAATAGAAATGTAATGTATTCAATACTTCCTCTAACTTCAAGAATTTAAGACAATTAAGTTTTCTCTTAACGCTCATGTAGCTTTACTAAACAAGAAATCACTTAACATGTTTAATTTTCCATACAATAATTAACTAATTATTGTAAAATAACCATCCAAGCCAGAAATAATAAATTTAATCTAATTCTTAATGTATTTTTTTTAAAGAATAACACAATGACCTTGTTTGATACTTGATATATCAAGTCCTAAGTTGCCCATCAAATTTAAGAAAATTTGTCCTCATAATAATTTTATTATCAATTATTTATCAATTTAAATGTCATTGCCATATTCTATTACTGACCAATGGTCAATAAAGGGTTAACATTATACATTCATCCCAAACTTAACATGGACAAGTTATGTGACACCTTGATGCATACCTACCTAACCCTATGCATCTATTGTAAGAAAAATGATAGCTAACTATGAACTATTTCATCTTTATCCCCACAACTATATAAGGTATCATCATTAGGAGGGGAATTGAGTAAAAGTATATATTCCCTTAGGGTTTATGAGATACTCCAAGAAACCAATAGGAGTTTTATGGTTGCTCTTAACAATTAGTTTAATACAAGTGGTAAATTAATAGAGTTTCACCTTGAAGTAATTCTATCTTGAAGGCTAAAAATGCCCTAGGATCAGGTCCCATGAGGTGGACTATTCAACTATAATAAACTTGTCAATAGGCAATGTCTATCCAACATAGTGGATGCACATTTGATCCAAAATAATAATCAATTATTATTTTCAAAAAATGTGTATCAATTATACTAGAGTTGATTATTCCTTTGATGATTAGATACCTATGTTTTGTAAAAAATACATTTTAATTTATAGTTTGATCATTGGGAAAATAAGTGGTGATAATGTGCTCATAGATTATTAAATATTTTTTAAAACATTGTACAATTTGAAGTGAGATAATATTTCCATAGTCATTATAATTAATTGAGTGCTTATAGATATAACTAAATAGATAATATTTGTACCAATATTTTAAATCACACTCCATGATCCATCTTTAGGAAAAAATAAATATGAAATTTTATTGATGGCTAATTATTTACGAAAATATAAAACCATATTTATTTTTAAATAAGTTTGTATATACAATATTATAAAAAAATAATTATATATTTTGGTAGGGAATATTGAACTTAATAATTTTGCAAATAGATTAAAAATGTTTTATCAATAATTCATCCATAATGATATCTCTTTTCTAAATAAAAGTTACTTTTTGAAGAGCACTAACATTTTCATAAGCCCAAAATTTCTAAGTATTTTGAATTTTTATTCCTTGTCTTGGACTAGACATAAATCAAGTTGTTTCCTTGAGTCCATCCACTCATGGTCACTTAACACTCTAATTGCCCATGGAATACCAATAGTTACACAATTTTATAATGAACTTTTAACTTGATATCCATTTGCAACATTCCACTCCAATAAAATTTATGTAAATAAACAAACTACTTGTTAGTCTAGATACTCTCATTATGATTAAGTCAACTATTGTTGATCAATACACCTATTGTATGGAGAAATATTAAATAAAGTATTTTATTACAACACCAACATAATTCCCATGGATTGTGGTAGTAGATAAATATTACACTCTTATGAGCTAATGTACTCCATAGCACATTCTAGAACATCTACCTATCCTACGTTGGGTGGAAACATAAAGGTATGTCCTATTTGTGAGATGAGGCAAAAAAACGAGTTTTGAAAAGAAAATAAAGTTATAGACCTTCAAATGAGGGCCCTTCATTCAAAGGTATAATGTGTACTATGTGCATGAATAAGGTTTTAATGAATGCACTTTTTTCCATTTTTATTTGTTGCATGCCCAAAACACCTACAAGAAGGGATTTTTGACTAAATATCCTTTGTATAAAATATGATGTTCTTAGGTGAACGTTCTACTTGTTGTAACCTAGTTTTTGATATAAAATTATATTTTAGAGCATGGTTAGATAATAAAAAAAGGTAACCATGAAATGAGATTTTATAAGATCATAGCCTTTAGAGTAAACTTTTTTAAAAATATATATTTTAATTTATTATACATTTAATTATTATATTTATTTTCTATTTTCAAGTGAACATAGGTTTTCTACCAAACATAGGTCTTTGTTTGATGCATGTGGAAAAATTAAAAATATATAAAATATATGTTTTCCCTCTTTATTGATGTCCTTATTTCAACCAAAAAATAATTTGGATTTGTACAATTTTTTATGAATGATGAAAAAAAATTATTCTTAAATTATAATTAATTAAAATTAAAATTAATAATAAATAATATATGAAACAAAAAAATACAACCCTATATATCATTGCTATTTTTTTGTATTAACTTAATAGTGTATTAAAAAAGAGATTAAATATGCATCACGATGCCTGACTTATCAGGGCTTAAGTTGAATACACAACAGTTATAGTTTGCTTACATATATATTATCTAATACATTTCTTGATAAGCATCATATACAGTTTGGTTACAAACATACAGACTATGAGCATTGCATATAACTTATACAAAAAGGTACAATATAATAATAATATGTGGATAACTATAATAAAAGCTTTAAAAGTTAAAGATTCCAGCTATGGCTACCTTCCTCAACTACATTCTCCCACTTAGACTCTCCATCAGATAGGAACTCATTAGATCTAACTTCTTCAATGGTTGGATTGACACCCTCATTCACATAGCCTTGCATGGTGGACCTCTTTGTGCTCCACTGGTTTCTTTCCTGCCATCTCGTTGAAGACCCTTTAAAATTCCCTTAATGCCTTAAGAAATGTCTCAGAGTCTTCAAGATTATGGTGCCATGTGTACCCATACTTCACTTCCCCTTTGTTGACTATTAGTGTACCATGACCAATCGGCTTCATGAATTTGGCCATTGAGATCTCCATCATAACTGTGACCTGCAACACTGATATTGAGATAGGTGAGTCTTTTGGAAGACTCACTAAGCGCCCTATTACAACCCTTGAACTTATCATCATTTCTTGCTTTCCAAATGTGCCACACAATTTTAGTAGAGAGACAATCCCAAAATAACTTATAGTTATTTTTTTAATATTTTCCATTATTAGTCAACACATCTTTCCAATTAACCTTACCATTATTATGCAAAATTAAAAAAAATATCATCACAATTTTTTTTCTAGATTTCTTTAGCATAGAAGCAATAAAAAATATATGCATCACAAACTCAGAAGTTCTACAAATGTTGCAAATATCAACATCTTTATGGTTAATTTTAAATTGAATCTTATGCAAAAGAACAAGCCATCTGAAACATGCTTTCTTAGGTTCTAACACATTATGCCAAACAAAGATAAATATATTTTTCCAATCCTTGTTAGGAAGTGAGAATCCCTAACACTTGTTAGCATGCTCAAAAACATAAGTATTATTGACTAATAGCTTATAAATTGATTTGGCTTTGACCCCTGACAAAGTAGTTCCATCCACCCATTTAAGGTCAGTGGCTAAATCAATGTCCTCTTCTATGCATATTATTGGAAGAAGGGATGTTAAAATCAATATTGAGATCACTCCAACTTTTAAGATGATCATGTTGAGAAAGATTTCTTTGAATGATTAGATACCTAATTGAGCCCATTTTTTGGTAGAGCACCCCTGCAGAAGGGCAAGGGGTTTATTATTGTGCTCCATGTTCCACAATATGGAGCTGTATGGTTGACACTTCAAGTTACCTTGGATAGAGATTTTAGCTTGAGAAAACATAACATTATGTTTAATCATTTCACATGCCTTCCAGAGGCTCTTAAAGACCTAGGAGCTAGTAGGGGACATAAAGTGCTTATTGATGAGAATATCACCAATATGTAATTTTTTCTAGGCCTTAGCTTGTTTAGGTGTAGTAAGGAGAATATTATTTCTCACCAGAACCTTCCAAGGCTCATCACCTTCTAGGGCCTTGGGCCATGCTATGCATCCTTAGATCTTTCAGGCCTATTCCTCCCTATACTTTTTCAAGACAACACCACATCCAATTTACTAAATGCCTTTTCTTTTTTCCCTTTCCATTAGACCATAAGAAGTTCCTTATCTTTTTTTGAATCTCATTGACTTGGTAGCTACTAAAGAACCAGACATATGCAAAGTAGATATTGTATGATGATAAAATATTTTGGCATACTTTATTCTACTTGCCAATGATAGGTATTTTCTGTTCTATCCATCTATTTTTTTCTTAGTTTTGGATTTAATCCAAAGCCACATCTCTTTCAAATTGGGACTGACAACAAAGGGAATCCCTAGGTAGCTTACCTATTTATGGGGTCCTCCCCATGAAACTCAAACTTCTTGATCCACTTAGGTGGAGCTTCTTCCCATCCTAGTATGACAAATTTGGCAATGATTTTTTTTGCACCCGAGGCTTTACAGAAGAAGTTTAGTTTTTTCATTAGGCAATCCATATTACTTTCCTCTAGTTCCAGAAAGATAACAATATCATCTGCAAACTAGATATTCAACAATTCACTTTGATCTTGGAGCTTTATACCTTTAACCCTAGAAGATAAAGTGTGTTCTCTTAACAAGTAGAACAATGCATCAAATGCTATGACAAAGAGGGTAGAGCCAGTGGATATCCTTGTGTGATTGACCTTTCCAACTTAAAATCTTCTGAAAATGAGCCATTTATCTCCACTTGTGCTACAAAATCCTTTAAGAGTGTCTCCACCATGTTCTAGAACTTGTTAGGAAAACCAAAAACTTCCAAGGTAACTCTTAGGAAGGCCCATTCTACCCTATCATAGGCCTTCTCAAAATCAATCAGGATCATGACAACATTTTTGGTTAGAGTATTTTGGCCACTCCATTGCCTCCCAACTTGTAATTAGATTTTTTAATATGTACCTTCCTTTTATGAAGCTAGTCTGAGTATTGTTAATGGATTTGGGAAGGATATTGATTAGCCTTAGAGCAATCACCTTAGCCATGATCTTATAGGATACATTCAATAAGGAAATTGGTCTCCAATTTTTTATCAAGGTTTTATCACCTCCATTTGGTAGGAGCTTAGTGATGCCTTTGTTTATGCATTTCCCCAATGAGCCTCTCTCCAGCCCATCCAAGTATACTTGAAGCAAGTCATCACAAATCCAATCAACAAAAGTTTTATAAAACTCCACTAGAAACCCATTACTACTAGGGGACTTGTCATTATTCATAGAGAAAATGACATTTTTGATCTCATCTTTGGAAATGTCAACCTCCAGCTTGGAAGCATCTTCCTCAGAGATTTTCCTCGGGATAATTTTCTTGATGTATTCTATGGCATCATGACTACTTACATCCCCTCCTTTAGAAGTGAAGAGCTTCTTAAAAAAGCTTGAGAATTGCTTCAAAATTCCTCCTAGGAGGTGAAGAGACAATCATCATTCCATATTTGATCTATTTTCTCCTTTAATCCTTTTCCCTTAATGTATTTGAATTTTCCCTTTATCACTATAGTTTAACTATTTTAACTTGGCTCTCACTTTTTCCCCTTGAATTTTGTGGGCCCAAATTCTCCTTAGGTTGTTTTTAGTAAGATTCAACTCTATGCACAACCTCTCATCCTTTGGATCAGATTGGATCTTGGATTCAACTAAGAATAGTTGGTCATGCAACTCATTTTCTACCTTCCTTCTGTACATTTCTCTTTTCTTACCTATGGTTTGGAATATTTTCTTCCAAACACAAATATATTGCTCCCACCTTTCAATGGACTTTATATCCTTTAATGTCCATTTATTGATTTCCTTGAGGGTAATGATAGCATCCTTGCAATCATTGTCAAAATAGAAGTTGAGTGTTGAGGATGAAACCAATTTTACTTTGGTCCTCCTTGAAACTTACTTTATTACTGAAAAGTTTTGCCTTTATTGGATGATG
The DNA here is from genome assembly GCA_007258455.2 of Sequoia sempervirens. NCBI lineage: Eukaryota > Viridiplantae > Streptophyta > Pinopsida > Cupressales > Cupressaceae > Sequoia > Sequoia sempervirens. Next base: position 33,225 of record VDFB02267754.1, read on the forward strand.
ATCTGAAAGTGTGTAAGGATATACACTTAATTTATTTCCATCACTATTGGGGACAAAGTTGAATAAATCCTTATTAGCATACATTTTGTCTGGCCTACAATATATTCTACTTCCACCTTTCTAAGCATTGTGCCAAGTGAACCAAATCCCCTTGATTTATTTCTTCCCCCTTCCATGGGGTCAAAGAGTTTAGGCTTAGCCTTCAACCTTTTCTAATAATAATTCTCATTTCCTTTGCACCCTATATCAATGTCTCCCCACTTGTCATCCATGTGTTCAACCATATTAAAATAACCCCAAGGATCTAGGGAATATCTGGTTGGTTGGCAAGCCATTACCATAGCTTTATCCTCTCCGTATGGTCATTATGGGCATAAATTAAACATATTCCAATTTTGTTTTCATCCTTATCTAAAGTTAACTAGACTGCTCTGTTGCAAGGTGAGGTACCATTGCCTGTAACATATTGTGCCCAACAATTGGAGAAGAGAATGGCAATGCCTCCCCTACCCCTTTCATGATTAGTGGTGAAAAAAGAAGAGCCATTCCAAATGAATCTCAAATTAGTCTCAAGAGTGAAGCTTGCAGCTTTGGTCTCCTGGAGTAAAACAATATCCTTTTGCTTCTCAAGGTTAAGAAACCTTCTTACAATGTATTTCTTGTTAGGGGATTCTAGTCTCCTGACATTACAAGAGATGCAACTAAGGGAGGCACTTTTTTCAATCTTAAATTGCTCAAAAAATTTTGGCATCCTTTCCTCTACTTTAAGTCTCTTGGAAGTAGGTGACTAGATAACAGTGCTAGTTTTTTTCCTTTTGTTCTTACTTAATTGGAAACCTCCCCTGCCCATAGAGAGAGATTTTCCATACTTCCCAGGCCTTCCTGGGCTGGCCCTGGGCCTTTATGTATGCTCAAGCTATATATTAGTGATATTCTCATTGTCTAAACAACCTATGTTCTCAACCAACTCTAGGTTGTCCTTAAGGGTGGCTTTAGAGCTCTTGTTACCTTTAGGTTTCCTAGGCTTACTTTTATTTCCAACTTTGACAGACTCTTGATTTAGGCTTAATTCATTCTCGTAGTAAGCATTAATCAGAGGGGATTGGTCTAGGTTATCAATTATTGGAAGTCCAATATCCAAGTTAAGACTAGATTCCATTTCCAAATTTATGTTTTGCACTGGCTGCTGCTTAGGGATAATAGTGCTAATTAGTTGAGGGTAATAGGGTTCACCATTTGGTGTAAGGGTCTTGAGGCTGCCATAGACCACATCATGCACATATAATATCTTATTATCAATCATCAAGGGCCCTTTATAGCCAAGGGTATTAGTGATTGAGTCACCATTAATGCACTCACCAACCTCAACATGGCTAGAGGATTTCCCTAGATTTCCAAACGATTGAGGTTTGGAAGCATTATGGTGATTAGCCTCCACCTCAAACCGTAGGTCTTACACTAGGGATGAAGCCCTCTTTCCACCCTATTATGCATTTATCTTCCAAATTGCCTAGGAATAGCCAATTTTTATTTTATAATAAACCTCCTTAGGTCCAGATTTGATTTTGTTGGCATTCCTTTTTAGGAAGTTTTCTTCAATACTCTTTCTAATTTTTGCATGGTAATTTGCTGAGCATTCGGATTTTGAATTAGAACCTATAGACACGTAAAATATACTGATTGACATCGTGCATCTGATCCTGACTTACTAACATCGTTTCTTCCTGAATCATCCCTCAGTCTAACCATTTAATCAAATTCCCCTATCTGATTAAATTCATCAATTTCATCCCTTAATTGAATAAATCATTTTATCCGATTAAGTCAATTCCTTCTGTTAATTAAATCAATCCATATGATCTAATTATCCCTATTTAATTAAATAATCAATTTATTTGATTAAATCTCTAAAGTCTGTCCATTAAATTAAATAAATTAAAACCTTATTTGATTTAATCTAACACCATCCCTTTTAATTAAATAAATCAAAATCCTTATTTAATTAGCCTCTTATCATATTCCTCTCTTATTTTGATTTAAATAAATCCATGAAATCTAAGTCAAATAAGTCACATCATCTAATCTCTGTTAAATTAATTAACGCACGATTAATTTAATCTCATCTCATGTCACATCCTAGTTAATGCAAGTTGCACATGAAAATAGATTTAATTCCATTTATTAAATCTCTGGCCCTCACAAGGCATCTTTGGAATATTCTCTCAATTTGAATTCAAAAATTCCAAGGTAGCATGTACATCCAACAAGGCAATAACTGTCTTACATGTCCTTTGCCTTGAGCCAAGAGTGGCATTTATCCTTTTTCCTTCCCTCTTGCATGTCATTTCCAACAGAATTTGAATTTCAAATATTGGCATTTATTTGGCACAAACCCCAAATCTTGCATCCATCATCTATTCATAGCTTGACAAGTGGCATCATACCATTGGATGAATGTTAGTCCACATTGCTCAAATTTGGACATTCATCCATCTTGGAATTCTATAAATAAAGAGCTCATATCATCATTTCATCATCCATAATCTAGGCAAAGTTACCATGCTCAAATATCTCTTAAATTTTATCCATTATCATTGAGTCATAGCTAGGTTTTGCAGATTTTTGGCTTGGAGTCTTCATTCTTCACCAACAAAGTGGATCAATCTCTTCAACATTCGAAGCTTGCATCTTAGGAATTGGGAAAGGGCCAATTTTCACATCAAATTGGCACCAATTCCCCCATGGGATCATGAGTTTGCACATTTAAATTAGGATTCAATATAGTTTTGTCATTTATATTGTGTTCATTGTTTTCTTTCCTAGGTTGAATTTGTAAATGGATTTCATGGGGAATCCTTGTTTTAGCTTGCAATTCCTTGTTTAACTTGTTTACTCATGTTGTTTTGCAGGTACTAGGAAGAGGGTTAACACATTTGGCGCTAGAGGGAGGGCTGGATATCATTATTTCTAACATTTTCTTGAAATTTCCCCATTTTTTCTTCACACAGGAAATTCCAACGCGGGCTCTCAGTGTCACTGTTTTGGCACCGCGGGCTCGTCAGCGTCGCTGTTTTGGCACTGTGGGCTCGTCAGCGTCGCTATATGGCACCTCGTAAAACACAAACTGCACCGCTAGACTCATCCTGCCAAAAAATTTAAATTTTTAACTCCGCCGCTGGACTCGTTGACTTGCAAGACTTTTTGAAATTTTTGAAAATAGCGATGCTGGACACAAACTACGACGCTGGGAGAAAATTGTGACGCAATTGAGCTCTCTGTCTCGACACAGAGCACCGCTGACTAGTAAGCGGCACTGTGAGGGCACCGCTGGGAGAACAAACTGTGACGCCTTCACGAGTTGCGACGCTGGGAGACAGTAAAAGGGAAAATTTGATTTTTTAGCACGTGTTTCATGTTTATGATTAATTTATCTTCTGTTTCCTGCCTTTTAATTTCTGTATTTTTCCAGAATCTGATTTGGTTTTCTTCTTTGTAGGTTGGAAATCGAAATTGAAGAAAGAAGGAGCATGAGGGCTATGTCTTACAAAATCAAAGTGTTTTTAAACACTTTAGTGTTTATTTAACACTATTTTGAGGATTTGTTATCTTTTCGTTCTTAGGACACTAATTTTCGTTTGGGCTTAAAAAGAACCTTTCCATTTCTTGCAAAAAGGTTAAAACGAACCTTAGGATCACAACTTACTAGATTTCGTTTATTGGATTAACAAATTGAACAAATGTCTTTCACTTGTGATTTGGTGCTCTAAAACGAACTCACATATTGCTTTGTGGATCTAAAAAGAACAAGTGTAGCTTTGTTTTTCATGAGGGCTTACTTAGACTAAAGCCATTGAAAAAGGACGTATGCGCTTCTCTCGCGCTTTATAGCGATCTTGAGAATCAAAAGGCCTTTTTCATGACTTTGGGTTAAGACAAAGCAATCACCTCCACACTTTGATTTGGGCTTAAAATTGAACAAAATATTGTGTGAGTGTGAGTGGGGGCATTGTTGCGTATATTCTATCTCTTTGTTGCCAACAAGGATTGATCGAGTTACGAATAGTGTTCTTCATTCGCTTTTGTTTATCCTAGAGGGCCTGCCTTGGGGAAAAAGTACTCACCCAAGGGAACGACTCAACTGGTAACACTCTAAAGCCAAGAGTATTTCCAACCGGGATATAAATGTGGATATTGGAAGAAACGCCAATATCACGCGGTTGATTCCGACAAGATGGATCCGAAAGGGGACTCTTGCCATATGGGTCAATCTCCACAAACGGAAAGTCCTTACTAAAACCCATGTGCTAGAATTTTCCAAAATCCTTTTATCTATTTGTTGGTGCAAGAACGGTCGTTCTCAAGCCACCCCACACTTTTATGGTATTCTAGTAGAAATGGAAAACATGCCATGGGAGTTTCATGGGTGTTGATGCTTGGCTGCCTCGTATAAGTGAGTGTCGTGGAGGGGAGCCAGTGGGGTCAAGCATCTAACCATTCGCTAGAGATAAGCGTAGCTGGACTTGTCCAAGTGGGAATCCAACAAATATTGTCTTACACATCCGTAGGATTGTACTTATTCTTGGGTTACAAAATGCATTGCTTGATCAAAACATCTCAAAAATAAACACTTAACATCATCCAAATTTCAAACCCTTTTTGAGGACGAATACAAGTGACTCAATCCATATGTTATGGCTTTCCCTTGGGATTCACATCCTTAGAGGTTTCTAAACATTGGATTATATCTCAATTTGTTTTCTTAAGTAAACAATAGGAAACCCTTGTCTCAAGTTCATTTAATTTCCACATAACATATCTTGTGGGGTTTGAAGAAATTAAGACATTGGACATCTTAGTTTGAAAACCTAATTGAAGAAAGTGTTTTTGGTAAAATAAATTCATTAAGCAAAGCTAAGCAAAATGGACTTTCATATGTGTTGAAGACTCATAACCCCAAAAAGAAAAAAATCATTGGTTGGAAATCTGAAAATGAATGTTCAAATGAAATCATTTCTTGGTTACAAAGGTCTTTAGGAAGCATTTGCATGCTCTTCAATACCTAGGTCTAGGCAAACAAAGTGTACCTTTTTAGGTTCATCTTAGGATCAAAAAAAATCAAAATCATTTTTCATCCATCCTCCAAAACATCAAAACAACATCATCTCACAAATCACCTTTTGGAAAATCTTGATATCATCCTTAATAGTAGGCTTTGGGGAAAAATCAAAATCATCAAAATCATCAAAATCATTGAGACTAAAATCATTGAAAACATTTATCAAAACACCTTTGGTTAGGTATGTGTAGATGCATCCTTTTGCATATGCTTAGTCAAAGTTATCCAAATCATCTTGTCTAGCTTAGTATGTGTTGATGAATCCTTCTTCATATGCTTAGTGAAACAATCATCTTGTTTGAATAGGTGTGGGTAGATGAATCCTTCTCCTCACACATATTCAAATCATCATCCTTTGAACAAAGCTATCCCTTAGATCATCATCCAACATCTTAGGGTCTTTTTGTTCAAAATCCAAATCCAAATCAAAATCAAAATCAAAGGACAAAATCTCAAATCCAAATCCCAAAATCAAAATCAAAATCTGCAAGTCCTAAAAACCTAGTATCTCATTCAAAATTTATCAAAAGCCAAAACATCTATATTTTCCATCCCTAAACATCATCATCATATCATCACCTTTGATCCTTAAGGCATCCTAAAAAAATTGGGGCATAAAATAACGATCGATCCAAGGAATCAAGAGATTCATCTCCCATATTCTCAAGGATTGATCCTTGTTTTATGGTTCTAACTAGATCTCAATACAAGAAGAGTATGGAAGCCAACAAAGAAACACCTGCTTCAAGCGATCTTAGCCAAACAAACGCAGAAATAAATCTAGCTGAATCAAGCAATCCATTGACCCTCTCGTCATCACAAAATCTGCAAGAAGAAAACCAAGGAGAGGACCTTACCTTTGGAATGTCTCACGAAGAAATGACTGAAATGCTTCAAAATCTGGAGAATCATAAAATCATCAACATCATGATGAGACTCAACCCTTCGTTATACATGCTTGAACTAGCAAAATAAGGGGCCAAGTTGCCTTCGGATTTTGACGTAAGTACCATAGTGGAGACATCATTTCCTCCAATCTCATCCACCATTCATATCTCATCCACACCTCCATCTCAAAACATCACGCAAAACATTCCGCAAATCACAACATCTTTTGCTCCAACCCAACCCAACGTTAACAAGGGAAGTGCATTTCTCAATGCACTTCAAACACACCCCCTTGTTAATAATCAAAGTTTGGATGCAAACACCACCTTGGAACAAAGCATACCCCAAAACCCATTACACAAAAATGTTCCTCTCACATTTGATCCATCATCATTTTTTCACGCAACTCCTCAAACACCTCTTCTCACAAATTCACAAGAAGAGGGAGATATGTTCGGATCAGGGGGCATATTTGACACCACGACATTTTCACAACTACTCACACCCCTTACATTTCCACCTCTCCCACCATTTCCATTGTCATCTATACCACTCCTTGGTTTAGGGCTTCCTCCCCTACCAAGTATAAATCAAAACAATATCCCAATCATCAATCAAAGCATTACACCAAACGCTCAAAATTTGTCGTTGATATCGCAACAACAAACGGCAAACACACAAGAAATGGTAACATCATCAAACACACCCCTAACATCACAAAGCATGGTCTCTCAAGGACCAACCATCACATCAATACCACTATCCAACACCCAAAACATCAACACAACATCATCACCTACCACCATTCCAAATCCACCACCACCTCCACCACCACCAACTTTCACCACATCAAGCCAATACGACGCATCATTGCAAGCTGCTTTCCAAAGAGGATACCAACAAGTTCAAAAACAAAAATCCGTACAACAAGCCGCTCAAGCTGTGCAAGCCGCCCAAGTTGCACAAGCCGCACTACAAGCGCAACAAGCCACACAAGCCCAAGCATTATTGCAACAACAACAACAACAAGAAGCAGCCCAAGCCGTACAAGCATTGCAAGCACAAAGGGCCGCTCAAGCACAACTTTTATTGCAACAACAAGCCGCACAAGCACAAGCAGGACAAGTGCAAGCCCAAGCACAAGCTCAAGCGCAAACTCAATATCAAGCACAACAAGCTCAATATCAAGCACAACTTCTTGCATAAAGACAAGTAGCGCAATTGCAAGCATATCAACAA